>VMBQ01000456.1:0-89966 GCA_007657795.1 Dreissena rostriformis
ATTAGTATGGAAACATTGAATTTTGCAACGTTTTACACCCCTAACAGCATCGGTTCTAGATGTTTGGCAAATCATGATTTGCTATCAAATGATATCAAATATTAAATCATGTGGGAAGTCACAAGAACATCATGATGTGCGCAATACCACGTAGTACTCTTGTTTGATTGATTAGATATATACCGAATGATATTGAGCACGTGCTCGAAATAATCATAAGTCAGCTGATTGGCGAGTATCCGTCTTCTGTTTTTAACCAAGATACTATAGCGAGACAATTTATTGGCGACCTTACATTAGTTAATGAGGTCATTCTGCGCCACATGGGCGGCGGGGTTCCCGTTCCGGTCCCCTTTGTGGCATGTTTTTACCACCCATTATGCCTTTCTGGAAAGAATATGTTAAATGTTTATCTACTTTATGGCATTTTATAATAAATGCCCGTTTTCAATCAACAATATGGTGTTTGTTCATTCCCTCAAGTTATACGAGTCCGTCCGGTCTATGACCTTTTCATTACCACCGAGGACAATACATAAATAATATTTTATGCACACATAAACGATTTTATGTCATTGTACGCCTTCTTAATTGTTAATTTTATGTTACCATTATACTTGTTCAAACCTAATATTCAACTAGAAATGGCGCGGCAGATGCCGACGCGTATCCCCACGCCGCATAGATGTTATATTAAAAGGCCTATGTTGGTGGGGCCCCGGGGTGGGTAATGTGGTCATGGATGGTCGAAATATTTGGTACGAACAAATTAGGCCAAAAACAAAAATTGGGTACGAACAAAAATTTTGGTACGAAAACAATTTTGGGTACGAAAAAAATATGTATACGAAAAGAAATTTGGGTACTACGAAACAAAATTTGGGTACGAAAAAAATGTGAGTACGAAAAAAAATTGGGTACGAAAAAAAAATTGGGAACGAAAAAACATTTTGGTACGAAAAAGAATTTGGGGACGAAAACAATTTCGGGGACGAAAAAAAAGTTTGGGTACGAAAAAAAAATGTGGGTACGATAAAAGAAATTTGGGTACGAACAAAAATTGGGTGCGAAAATGTTTGGGTACGAAACAAAATTTGGGGGAACGGGGAAGAAGTACCCGTGGACCTCTCGATAAAGTTGAAAGAGGACGGGAACCAAGCTGCTTTAACCTGTGTCAATGGCCCTGGGGTGGGTAATGTGGACATGGATGGTCGAGATAGACCGTGTTGTCATAAGAGATGTTCAGTATTAATTTGAAGTCAATTGATGAATAAATGAAGAAGTTATGTTAAAACAAAATTTTGGGTGGGCGTGGTCTATGTGGGCGGGGCGCCCCAGTGTTGGTAGTGGGGCCATGCATAGTTGAAATTGACCGTATTGTCATCAGAGATGTTCAGTATCAATTTGAAGTAAATCGGTGTAGAAATGAAGAGTTTAATGTAAAATAACCTAAACTAGAGGGTAAACAAGGTTTTACTATCGCCATATAAGGAAAACTGCCCCGCCCCCATAACTTTTGACCCAGGGGTTAGATCGAAATTCCAAATAGTGCACTGTCGCACATATGCTCATAGCTACCATGTGTGTAAGTTTCAAGGTTCTAGTACTCATAGTGTAGGTGGAGATAGTGGCCAGGTTTTACAATAGCTATATTAGGAAAACTGCCCCGACCCACATAACTTTTGACCCAGGGGTCAGATCAAAATTCCAAATAGTGCACCGTCTCACATATGCTCATAGCTACCATGTGTGTAAGTTTCAAGGTTCTAGTGCTAATAGTGTAGGAGGAGATAGTGGCCAGGACGGACGGACAGACGGANAAGTATACAGATGACAAAAACATAGTTACGTCACGGTATGTATACAATTCTTAAATGAGTGTTACGAAAATAGTTCTTTTAAAAAGAAGTTTTCAAAATAGGTAATAAAAAAATCGAAAGTTCGAAATTTTCATTGCACTGTAACTTACTTGTAGAGCTGGAAGGATGGGTGACTGGCGTCAATAGCAACGGAGATTGGTCCCACGGTTGCTACGGCGGCCTGAAGGTCAGCCTCTGCTCCCGCCTTGATGTCCATGCAGCTCTTCTCAGTGGCCCCAACGTTTGAGGGGTTGAACTTGCATTTGCCGTTCTAAAATTGATAAACAGTTTCTAATATAAATTCTCGTGAAAGGCTACATCATTTAATTAAATCACTAAACGCGCTTGTATGGGGCCTATTGGATTTGCTAAACTTCTTTTTTTCGTAGCTTAATCAAAATGATGGTACCATTATAGGTAAATGCCACACAGTTGGCATTTCTTTACTTGTATTAGCCGTTCTTTACTTGTATTAGCCTTCTTAGAATAGCACAATCAAAGCACTGCGAACTCTTGGTAAAGACCGTTGCTACTGTAGACCGATAAAGAGATTTGATTGTGGGTAGCCATTACCAAGGCTACGACTAAATGTTTAAAATGATATGTTTTGTGAAATCAAAGGTTCACTATCAGCGTTGTTTGTCAGAAACTTACCTAAATATTCGTGGTTTTGAACTTATAAAGTGAATAAAGCACATACACAATGATTACATGTGATATTAAAGAAGTGGGTGTTTTTCCTACGAGACATGCAATAAAAGATTAATGGAGTATTCACGGCCCTTTTTGATTGACCAAAATGCAAGTGAATCGTAAACAAAAAATGTCATTGTTTTTACTTCTTTAAAAAGCTATTGTTAAAACGTTCATTAAAGAATATATTTTTTACGGATAATTGTAAATCATGAAAGTCACAATTGCGTGAATTATAAATGTGTACTCACAACTGGCTGGTATGGGTATGATGTCTCGGTGTCTATGCCGTCGTTAGCAATGACGTAAGCAAAAGCCTGATCCATCAAACCGCCCTGGCAACCGTTGTTACCTAGAAACGAAATGTTAACATTAAACTTAATTCTTTCAAATGTTCTCTGAATAAAAGACGGAAGTAAACGTCATACAAAAATATAGGTTTGATCACATATGGTTTGCATTTCATTCAAAGAGCATTTATTCCGATTGCCCAAGAGATAGATAATAACATTATTGGAAATAGAAAAGTAATAAATTAACATTTAAAACAATAAAACAAACAAATTTGACATAAATTGCCCAGTGACCTACCGTATTTATTGCAGCAGATGAAATGAAAAAGAATGTCACATCTTGACATTTGACCTACCATATTTCGTTGAGCAGTCCATTAGATTTTTTTCTGACAGGGAGGTGAGGGTACCAGTCTTCTTGAAGTTCTGGCCTTCCAGGGAACCAGTCGTTGAGAATGCCCAGCAGGAACCGCACTGACCCTGTGTGTCATGAATGATGTCATGAATGATGACAAGCGACTAAGGCAGTAGGTTTTCTGTTGCATAATTCATCTGCGTTTGTTGATTCGCTTATATGAAATCATTTGAATGCATATTTTTTATACAAAACAAAAATGGAGTTGAGGGAATACAACACGGAAGGATTATCTAAAGAATTGCCTACCTGATCTTTAATTGGTGTGACGTAACCCTGTGTCCTCCAGTCGACGGTGTCGGGCAGGTCAGACAGTTTCACGTTCAGTGGTGGGGTAAACTTACTGCAGGCGGACTTGGGGTTGGGGTCGCTCAAGTTCATCTTAAGACCGTTCATGGTGGCAACGAATTCCTCGTGGGTCTAAAAATAGAGTTGTTACAAAAATAGATATACATCTATTGGGAATATCGATTTTGGGGCTCTCTTCAGCTTAACACCGTTCATGTTGGCAAAAGTTCGACATGGGCCTCACAATAGACCTATTACAAATAAACATATTGTTCTTAATATACCCAACGTTTAATTAATTTTTTATATTTTTATTAGTTTTTCGAAAAATGGAAGTTTTTCAAAAAACAACAACAAAAAACATTTTCTTATGAAATTCTAGCTTTTGTAGAAAACAAGAATGTTAAAGACACTTATAAAGACACAAATTATCTTTGGTAAAAGCATCGGCACCACGTTTGTAGACTGTAGTTGTGTCTTTTAGTAGTTACGCACCATGTCTCCGTATTTGTTCATGCCGAGTGTGTAGGTGTGGAGTCCACGGTCGGCCTCGAGATTGTGCTGCTGGATATATCGGATATTGCTCTCCCATATCTCACGTCTGAAAAGTCACAAGGAGTTTTCCGTCGTCATATCCCATAATACTCAGTAGTTTTGTTCAAAAATCGACAATATTAGCCTAATAAACCTTAGCTACGGCAGACATTCGCAATATATAATATAAACACATTTAAAATTGGCATCATTAGCCTTTGTTAAAGTACAGATTATGATTATATGTGACGAAATCATTAATTAGGATCTCAAAAACTGAACTCGTGCGACTTATCAAAAGTTTTCTAAATATAGAAAGTTTTATCTAACCTTTGTAACACAACATTAGCTTCTTGAGCTTACGCAAAATCATACATCCTAGTTAAAGAATGTGATATTTTATATATAGAATGTGACGTCATACCTGAGCAGCTCAACATTGGCCTCATACGCCTTCTCGTGGACCTGTTTGTAGACCTCCCATTCTTCGTTGAGTTGGGCATTTAAGGCCAGACTACAGGCAACGAGGCAGGACAGAACGACTGCTTGGATCATCTGAAAATGTATGAATATGCGAAGACTTTTACGATTTAAGAATTGAATAGAATTTTTCTGCATTTCATCGGTGTATGAACTGTCGCGAAAATTACGCCTAATTTGCATAAACGCCGACGTCGTTTATGCATAAATTTAAGGTATTTTTCCTGACAGTTCATACACCTATGAAATACAGAAAAATGCTATTCAATTCTTATAATTACAACACAAAATGATCTTAAAGCTGAAATTCTATCGTGGTAAGGGTCATTAAAGTCCTTTTTAATCTAGCGTATAAATCTATTTTCAGTTTCGGTTTCATCTCCGTCAAACGGGTATATCGTTTAAATTCGCGCAAAAAATATAACGTCATTTCGCTATTGACCAATAAGAAACAACGCCATTAAGTTTCGCGCAAAACATAACGTCATTTTGGCAAGTTGTTTATGACCAGAAAGTAATGCCATGAATATTCATGTTTAAATTTGCATACGAAGTGGGTTCATCGGAAAATGTAAAACCGGTCACGTGAACAAATTATCCAATCAGAATGCAGCATTGATAGGAATGTGACAGAAGTTGTAATTATAATAATATAAACTATAGGACTATTGGACCCATAAAGTTCGCATACAACTGCTGATAAAAAGACGTGATAAAAAGTTACATATAAACAAAAGAAATACGGCTTTTATTTAGTAAAATTATGCTAACACTGATCTATTTATTTTGCCCATTCGATATACTCGTTTGCTTATTAAACACATATTTTTCTGAGTTTGAATGTGATCTTTTACAGTTTATTAATTGAATGCACCAATAATATGGGGCTTGTTGTCGTAAATATTTCATTTTTTTTATTTGTTCATGGCTAAACAATTATTACATATAAAAAATACATGCAATTGTTTTGTTTTACGTATCATTAAATGATAACATGTATAATGCATATATTACAACTGAACCTGTTCTCTACATGTGTGTCAAGCTAGAAAACAGCACAATATTACAAGACTGCTCGGAGTTGTTTATTTTGTTCAAGTTGAATTTTGAAGTGTTTTGCTTGGTTTAAACACTATTTATTTAGTTCATTGAAAGAACATAAAAGCAATACAACAAACATACATATTATATTTGAGCAATATGCTAGGCAGGTAGAATTACAGTATTGCTTCACATAAAGGCTGTAAAATACAATTGGACAGAATTGAGAAGGAAGCTCGAGGCTTATACTAGTGTTTTGCTTATTGATAAAGCTTGCAATTTAAGGCATCACATAAAACGGTATTATTCCATTCAATGAGATGTCTTCACGTGCATTTTATAATTATTCTATTAAAAACGGAATTTAATATTGCCGAAAGAAATATTTCAAAATTGTTTAATTTTCATACTTATATGATAATGATTCTATAAGTTTGTTTAAGGTGAGTCATATATATGTATACTTTTAATGAGATAAAGTTATTAAGTATCAATTCTTTAAAAATTGAACGCCGTGTCGCGTGTCTGTACCAGACGTTTTGCTTTGACAACAATCATCCCGCAATTTAAGTACATAACACAATAAAGCTTACCTTGACTTTTAGTTCGTTTCGAATTTCCCAAAAGAACAACTGATGTGTTAGTGAAGGACTTCTACGGACTTATATACCCTTTTTTAATCGACATTCAAACGAAAACTGGGTTATCTTCGGCTTGATGCTCACGTGAGTTTATGTACTAACTTTACGAAAACCATGTGCTGTTTGTTAATACACCATATGACTGTAACATGACCAATTACAGAACATTACCGATCATTTTGAATGGTAGCAAAAAGATAACAAAGATATGACGGTTTTCGGTCAACTATTTTATTCTGTTCATTACTTTAATCTAAATGAGCTTGTGAGGAATTTGCTACAACATACATGTCAATATAAAGCGTTATTCCAGTCATTAGCAAATTTAAAGGGGATGTTCTGCATTTTGGTTATGTTACTGTACTATAATATCTACACACACAATGACATATACTATCGGATATGACGTTACGTTTCATCATCCCCACATGCATGACGTTGTGTCTGAAGTCTGTGGCCAGCGCGTGCTCCAGCCAATAGTTCATGGTCGTCAATGGAGACGGCTCATAGCACGTTGGGCCTATCTCATGCTGTTTAACGAGAACAAAACAGGTATGGGCGGCTGGGCATTGCCTTATCAAAAATAGTACGATACATTTATGATATGACTGAAGTCTAAGCTCACACACAATACACATTCGTGATCATTAGGTTTCTAAAATATCGGACATTGAACACAAACGAAGAAAGTTTATAATATAATATAATTACTGAAATCAACTGATCATAGATGCAGGTGCAATTCAATTTATCTTCAGACAAATTGCATCGTAACTTTGTCGGACGATGTTTAATAAGACGGGACGGACACCTGACCCTTATACCCATAACAATATCCGCTCCAGATCTCTATGGGGGAGCTTGGCTTGGGCCAAGTTAAATTTGATAAAATACATCTACACTATGAGGATGTAAGTCACCACCCTCAAGCCACGTAAATAATTATTTTCGATTCTCCTCACTTAAACACACACATTCGTATAATTCTCTTAAGCCCAAGTTTTTTGTTAAATCGCCTCGAATACTGCCCTGTATATTTTTCGAATTTTGCTACCCTAAGCCACGCATATTTGTCAAATTCTCCTCACTTAAAGAACGCATGTTTTTCTAATGCCCCTATCTCAAGCCAAGTACATTTGTCTAATTCTCTTCCATTAAGTTCGAGATACTTGTTTAAATCCTTTTCCCTACTTATGAAGTGATGCATGCGTACCAAATTGAATGGTTGTCTATATTATAGGGGACGTAAAACCTACTTTCCGACCAAATGTGCTACTCTACGAACTCGGAATCATTCGGCATGTAAATATAAAAAATATGCCCTCTTCTCCTCCCCCTCGCAGTAAGAGTAATGTAAAGAACTTGTATGCATAATCTTAAGATCGACCATGCATGAGCGCTGCAACAGACAGAAAACAAAATTCAGACGAATCAGCGCAAGATTTTGCAAAAGTAACGACACACCATATATCAAGATTATACACTTACTACATTGAAATAATCAATAGAAGGAAGTTGAAAATACAACAGACAGTCTGAAGAATATACCTACAGCCAGAATCAGACGTATACAGAAATAAACGGAGACTTATAAGATTTCATGCCAAACAACATATATGCGGACATATTGATGGACTGATAGATAAGCAACATTTCTTACCCCAGTTTTATTAACGTGAAGCATATATTTTAAAATTTAATAAGACGTCATTTACGTACTAACGAGAGAAAGCATCTCAAACGCTTTAATATTAATTTCGAATGATGGTAATCTAGATATGAAACGATAACCAGTCGCAAAGTAATCACCAGCCAGTCGTAAATGGTTTTTGATGGTCGGAAAATGTCTAAATCGATTGCGAACTTGTGTGTGCGTTTGGACTCCTGCAATATCAAAACTAAATCACAATAAAACCGAGAATTTCAAATAATGTGACCAATATAGAATATGATTTCCCTTGGATTTTATTTTCCAAGATAATAGGAGAATCGCAAAAGTCCCTTAAAATGAGATATATTTTGTGGACCATTTTCATTTTTGCCCATCGCAATAGAGGTACCTTTATTTAAATATCAATATCTAAAACAAGCGACACATAGGGAATGAAACTACGATCATCAGTTTGAGAAACGTTATGCCCCCCATATCTTTGACCTTGAAGGATGACATTGACCTTTCACCACTCAAAATGTGCAGCTCTATGAGATACACATGCATGACAAATATCAAGTTGCTATCTTCAATATTGCAAAAGTTATGAACAAGGTTAAAGTTTTGGGACAGACAGACACACACAATGACAGACAGACAGGCCAAAACAATAGACATTCTTCTTCGAAGAAGGGGGGCATAAATAGCAACACTTAGTGAATGAAACTACGATCAAGATAGCATATGTGAATGTAGAAATACGAAAATGAGCAATATAATATTGATTTACAAATTTGATGATAAAACACTGCTTGTGAAATGAAGTATGTCGTGAGTACCGTTGCCAGGTGGGCATGTTGCATGTTGCATCAAACATGTTTGCGTCTTTCAAGTTTATGAGGTCCTGCCGCGCATGACTGCATAATGTGAGGACCGTGAGAGTCTCCAAGAAACCCTATGTAAATACATTAGCTAAGTAGCTCGATATAAGTTGTTAAATAGTTCACAAGTCGAGGGATCTGTTATTACGAATAACGGCTCTGTTATTACGACTAACGGCTCTGTTATTACGACTTACGGCTCTGTTATAACGACTTACGGCTCTGTTATTACGACTTACGGCTCTGTTATTACGATTTACGACTCAGTCATTACGACTTACGACTCTGTCATTACGACTAACGGCTCTGTAAAGACATTTACGGGACAACAGTTTGGTGCTGTTTGTTGGCAATTTAACAAATGAAATGATTATATGGGTTCGCCATGGTATAACGTGACATCACAAATGTATGCTAGCTTGTTTTCATGACGAGAATGAACATTGTATATTGTGTCAGAATTATATATTTTTTTAAACGCACGCATACCGTAAAATGTTTTTAAAACATCCTCACATGATATTTTCATACCTTTACTAACTGCTATAGGATAACATGTGTTGAACGGGTTTAAATTGCTTTTGTTTGGTAATTTATCAATCATTAAACAAATTGAATTATTGTGCTTCGTATTATGTAACAATCTCTGACGACAAGCAGTTTTTGCTGTAACCATTTTCATTTATAACGGCACGATGAAAGAAACGTATTAATATTATTTGATGTATTCAACACATATTTACAATAGCACCCACGTATAAATTATCACATCAACTCATATTAAATGGGACGGGGTGGGAGGGGTGGGAGATGGTATTCATAATTTCGATTTACAAAACCATTGAACAGATAACACTTTAAAAATCTTTCTTTTTTACCGTAAAATGAAATAAGATTAAATATTATTCTTAAAATAAATACACTGGTGTTAACGTATGTCTGCCATGTTGGGCATGAATTAAATATGTCTAAATTCCAACCTCCGCAAAGAGATATGACTGGTTCCGAGCATAGCTCTATCATTTCTTTTATATCTTGCTTTTTAAACGGAGGTTACAATGAACTTGGGGTGTACCTTCTATCGAGGCTAGGAACCATTAGAAGACAAAGTAGGGTTTTACTCTAATTGCTAACGTAAAGTATTGTTTTATGGTTTGATAAGAATTTTAATTTTTATTCAATTGAATAAGCTGATGAAACATTAAGTAATATGTGTGAATATCTTCCCTAAGCATATTAACATATATGTATTGAGAATGTGTATGCTAAATAATGCCTTTTTTAATCTTAAGTTTAGAGAGACGTACCATTGTCATAAATTGGGATCAAGAAATGTTTATCAAATGCCATTGTTTGAATCGGGTAAACAAAGTTTTAATGTCAAACAGTATCTGTTCTAGATGTTTGGCAAATCATGATTTCCTATCAAATGATATCAAATATTAAATCATGTGGAGAGTCACAAGAACATCATGATGTGCGCAATATAAAGTAGTACTCTTGTTTCTTGATTAGATACTAAATGATATTGAGCACGGGCGTGAAATTATCATAAGTAAGCTGCTTAGCGAGTGACTATCCGCCTTCTTTCTTTAACCAAGATACTCTAGCGAGACACTTTGGCGACCTTACTTTAGCATGTGTATGGGTATATTTCAACATACTTTATTGTGCGATGAACCGGAGTGTTACAGAGAACACCTACACAATTAACTTTAATATACTAGACTCTCTTTCTACAAATTTTAAATTATGACTTTAATTTCCAGCTTTTAAGTTTAAACTTTAATATATTTTCAATTTAATTGTGGTCTGGTTTGATCGAAAACGGACTACCATGAGGTTACGCAACCAGTCTGGTATGGTGACCACTTAATAAAACTGACTTGCGCTATGATTACGAATTTAATCTGATTCGCCAAGTTGAGAAGCGTATGAACAAGCCAGTGCGATAAGAGGACAGACTGCGGATACTCTGGTGAACCATTTGGTCCAGGTCTGGAAATTTATCGATGGACAGACTGTTACGACCTATTTGAAGCCTGTAAACCTGACTCGGTCGGAACTTGCTTGTGGTATAAATGACAATCAGGAATGTGTCAAGATATTTTCACAAACGAGGTTCGATCAAATTTAAGAACAAATATGAACGAGAAAAGTTGCAATTAAATACAATGTTTCATAGCTATACGTAGATCTACTATGACTGAGATATCTTTATTTCATTGACCTTCATGTTTGCTTTTCCTATACCTGCACCCCAACCGAAACTGTAAATTGTGTTTATTGAAAAAAAAAATCATGTCCATGAGTCGTACAAACACATAATTATTTGGAATATCTTATGTACATCAATGTGTGTTTTACTTCAATACGGGTATGTTTAAGTTATACATTCTTAACGTCGGGGATTTTCTGATATCAATTCGTTTGAAACATGATTCTGGTGTGTCATTCATCAAAGAGTATATCCTTTTTTTGAAAATTTGATTATATCGATATTTTCATCTAAAGTTTCTGTTTAGATTACAAATACAGATAAAACACACACTGGCTTAAAAGAAATTCACGCAGCTTCTTAAGTGACAACATTTTATTTCTTTGATTAAAATTTTATTAAAAGGCATTTTTTATTTCTATTGAGGTATATATAATTTATAGTGTATGTTTGATAGATTCTCTCTTAATTGGCTCATGTGTTTCATACTATCAGACTTTGTGAAGAAAATTTCCGCACAACTCCCCTAGGCCCATACAGTGGTATTGCTCATAAATTGTGTCCTCTCAGGTGTCGGTTCTCAAAAGTATTGATGTCAAACGTCTATGTTAAGCATGGTTGCTCATGTTTGATATCTAATAACATGATTGACAGTGACCGCGGAGTCTTTGTATTTCATAATGTTTAGATATGCAGTCTATTAATTTTTTTAACCATAATATAACGTCACTATTGCTTTGTTTTTTAAACACAGCGTAGCTCATTAATGAAACTGGCGTGGTATTTTGTAGCCATTAGGCTAAACACAAAACGTGTGACAAAGAAGTAAATAGAATTCCATAGGTTAAAGGACTGTCGTAAAATTGGTATAATTTGCCGACGGCGTTAATGCACAAATTAGGCATTATTTCCAGATATTTTATTTATCGATGAAATGATGAGGAAATACTGTTCAATCTTTAATTACAGTGGTTATAAACTGTAAGTTTAACACTATACGGACACCAACTACCTGACGTAGAAATCGCTTTTCAGTCAAGGTGAACATTCCAAAACTTCTAAAAATACTAGAATTAACATGCATGTTTTTTATTTCCTTTATTTTCTATCAAAACATATATTATCGATGTAGCACAAGTACAAAAATCAACACAACTTTAGCACATCCAATTAGATCTGGATTGCACCTTTTGCAAATTTATGTCTTCATTTACCAATTGGAAATTCGTTTTCAAATCGACCAATCTAACTGATCATCGATTTCAAATTCATCAATCTATGATTGTAGCTTTATACGACGTGTAAAAAGAGTCTTATATTTGGAACGGAAAATATGAAAAAGTATCTAATTTTGAATAAACTAATCCGATGTTAACATTGTCGTATAGGTAAAATTAGACCACCAATCAAAATGAGTTATCTGTTCGAATCCACCAATTACATGTTTACATGGTCGGGAAGCTAGAAGCAGTTGCAATACCGCATTGGTTCTTCACGTTACGAGTCATCATGATGTATCCCTTCATTCCCCAGCTCTCTCCCCAACTGAAACATGGACATATGATTCATTATTGAAGGACATTGGCTATACAATGATTAAGTAACATGGAAATCAAAATTACATAATTACACTACCACTCAGTAATGTAAATAAGAAATATAACTAATACTATTAGATTGATTGACCATAACGTGCAAATCCATCAAACACATTCTTATTATATATTGTGCATGTTCAACATGGCACCAGAGTACTGTATCTATATCTTTAATGTATCTATATTTATTCACAGTTTCATGTATATGTTGACGTCATCGATAAAATGACGTCATCAATTACCTGTTCTTGACGAGCCAGTAATCCTTTGAGTCTTGAGTTCCGTATCCAACAGCCAACACACCGTGGTCGAGATTGGTGGATGAACACTTCTTCTCGTTGTACACTCCAGATCTGAAATGTATTCGTAATCCGTGTGAAAAATAGTTCCCGGATGCAATGAAATATGGATACATACAAAAAAGACTTAAACTAAATTATCCAAACATTTCAGTGCAATGTAACCTACTTGTAGAGCTGGAAGGATGGATGACTGGCGTCAATAGCAACGGAGATTGGTCCTACGGTTGCTACGGCGGCCTGAAGGTCATCCTCTTTCCCCGCCATGATGTCCATGCAGCTCTTCTCAGTGGCTCCAACATTTGAGGGGTTGAATGTGCATTTGCCGTTCTAAAATTGAGAACGAATTTCTAATAGTATTGCTTGTTAAAGGCTACATCATTTAATTAAATCACTAAACGAGCTTGTATGGGGGTATTGGCATGACTTTACATCTTTTAGCCGTTCCATTAAAAATATAAGGATTAGCAAAATCAAAGCACTGCGAACTCTAGATAAGGATCTTTGCTGCGAAAGACTTAGAACGAGATATGATTTTAAGTTGCCATTCCCAAGGCTACGACTACAATTTTTACATGATATGTTTAGTGAAATCAAAGGTTAAGTATCAGCGTTGATTGTCGGAATCTTACCAAAAGATTCGTATTTTAGACGTATAACGTGGATAAAGCACATACATAATGATAACAGTTGATATTAAGCACTGAGTGATTTTACTCAAAGACATGCAATCAAAGTATTGAAAACACTTTCTACTTTCTCAAATATTCAAAGACGTATTCACTGCCTTTTTTATTGATCACACACACACACTGCAAATATTTATATATTAAACCAAAGTTGTTAAAGTTGGTTTGATGTCGTTAAAAAGGTATTTAGGTATTGTTAAGTTTGTTATTAAAACAGTGATTTTTTACGGATAATCGTCAGTTGTCAAAGTCACAATTGTGTGCTTTATAACTGTGTACTCACAACTGGCTTGTATGGGTATGATGCCTCGGTATCAATACCGTCGTTGGCAATGACGTAAGCGAAAGCCTGATCCATCAAACCGCCCTGGCAACCGTGGTTACCTAGAAACGAAAGTTAAACAATACATTTAATGCTGTAAAATGCATACAATTATTCGAAAAGTCTTGACAAAAAGACGGTTCTTTTACATTATTGATAACTATAGGTTGCATCATATGTGGTTAAGATTTTGCTGCATGAAGAGATGTTTCCACAGAAAAGGATGGGTACATTTATTTAAATAGGAAAATAATAAATTAACATTTAAAAAAACTAAAACAAACCGGAGATTATATCCATTGACCACCGACCTGCATATGTCTGTCAGCAGACGAAATGAAATAAAGTCATCTTGACTCATGACCTACCATATTTCGTTGAGCAGTCCATCAGATTCTTCTCTGACAGGGAGGTAAGGGTACCAGTCTTCTTGAAGTTCTGGCCTTCCAGGGAACCAGTCGTAGAGAATGACCAGCAGGAACCGCACTGACCCTGTGACGGCATACATGATGTCATGAATTATGTTAATCAAGTAAGACATTGGGTTTTCTGTTGAAAATACATTTGCGTTGGAAGAATATTTTTACATGAAATGATTTTTTTTATATATATAATATCCATATGTAGATGAGGGAATACGATCAATTGTACGACACAGGAATTATCTTAAGATGTGCATACCTGATCTTTAATTGGTGTGACGTAACCCTGTGTCCTCCAGTCGACGGTGTCGGGCAAGTCAGACAGTTTCACGTTCAGTGGAGGGGTGAACTTGCTGCAGACGGGCTTGGGGTTGGGGTCGCTCAGGTTCAACTTAAGACCGTTCATGGTGGCAACGAATTCCTCGTGGGTCTAAAAAAAAAAGGTTGGTATAACACTAGATTTTGTTCTATATTTGGAGTGTTCGCTCAATATCGGCTTAATTCCGTTCATGCTGGCAATAAATTCGTCGTGGTATCAAAAGAGAGCTGTTTCAAATATAAATTTTGATTTAAATAGAAACAATGTTCTATTTCTATATTTCATTTTTTTCGTAAAATAGATGTTTTGCAATAAAACATTTTCTTCCGAAATTCTATTTTTTTTGTAAAATAAAACCCACAAAAATATACATTTCGGAAAAAAAAACAGACGCCAAAAAAGTATAGTTTAATTGTTTTAAAACATATGTGTTCTACCGGCATCAACGCTTTATCTTCATAAAAAGAAGCAGCACCATATTTGTAAACAGTAACTTTTTCTTTTAAGTATTTACGTACCATGTCTCCGTATTTGTTCATGCCGAGTGTGTAGGTGTGGAGTCCACGGTCGGCCTCGAGGTTGTGCTGTTGGATATACCGGATGTTGCTCTCCCAGATCTCACGTCTGAAAGGTCAAAAAGTGATTTATACTAGTATGTGTAATGTATGTGTTATATATGATGAGCATGCAAAACGGTTGTTTTGATACTGTGGTGAGATTTATTTCTTGTCTTGATCGAGTCTTTCGACGTCATATCTAAGTAAACAATATTAGCCTATCAAGTTATGGGCAAAGACAGGCATTCGCAACGTAGAATGTTAAATCATACCTAAGCATTTCAAATTAAAATCATTCAACGATTTTTATTAGCACACATTCTAAGTATAGAATGTGATGAAATGAATGTGCATCGCAAGCAGTATTCTCAAAAGCCTTATCCAATGCAAGTTTTCTAAATAAAGAATTTGACATTTCCCAATAGACTTTCAACAGAAGCCTCATAATTCTACGCAAAAACATATATTTTGATTATAGAATGTGACATTCTAAATATAGAATGTGACGTCATACCTGAGCAATTCGACATTGGCCTCATACGCCTTCTCGTAGACCATTTTGTAGGACTCCCATTCTCCATTGAGCTGGGCATTTAAGGCCAGACTACAGGCCACGAGGCAAGACAGTATGACTGCACGAATCATCTGAAATTGTATTACGCCATTTATAAGGATGGTAACAAAATAGGAATATTCCTAAGGGCTTCTATGATAAACGATTGAAGCAATAAAGTAAAAGATACGCACATTTGAAAATAAAGGTAGCATAAAACGTACGACAATAAAGATTTAATTAAACGAAACATAAATAGAAAAGTGAAACGGCATTCACATTTAAATTGTATTACAATTGACTTAATTTTACTTGCAAAATCAATGTATTTTTTAGCTTTTCAAACACCTTATTGTCAGAATAAGCATGTGCTTTTTAAATTAAATATTTACTCCAGGAATATGGTGCAAGTTGTGTAATATATTTCCAAAATATTTATTTTTTTAAGTAAGGAAAGTTCGTAGATTGTGTTATTTTATTTCCCCTGTTAAGATAACATTTATTATAATGCACAACTGAACCCATTACAGAAATGTGTGTCGCGTACACGGTGTGCTGCTATCAGCACAAGATTGCACAGACTACTTGGAGGTTTTAAGTGAATAGTTAATTGTGTTAAAGTTGCAGTTAGAAGTATTCTGCTTAATGATACATACACAGGTTGCAATTTATGGCATCAATTGAAACGGCATTATTTTATAAAATGAAAAAAAAATATGCACAAGTATTGTTTTAAATAATATATTACAAACATAATTGAATGTTGACGAAAGAGAGATTTTAAAATTGTTTAATAAACATTCTTATACAATGATGCTTCTTATAGTTTACGAGATTAAGTCATAATTATATGTATACTTTAAATGAGATATAGTTGTAAATATACATTCTTTAAAAAAAAAAGATCGCCTTGTTGCAATTCTGCTAAGTAGTTTATCCTTTAAAAAGAAATCCCGCATTGTAAGTACGTAGTAAAATGTTGCTTACCTTTACTGGTAGTTCGAATTTCCCAAACAACAAGTGATTTGTTAGTTACGGACTCAACTTTATATACCCTTTTCAAATCTACCTTCAAACACAAACTGAATTATCTTCGGTTTGATACTTATGTGAGTAAGTGCATATAGCCTACGATAACGATGCGATAAAAAAATAAACAAACCACCTGACTGTAACATGACCAATGACAGAATGTGACCAATCATGTGACCTGGTAGCAAAATTAGAACACTAGAGATATGCCGGCTTTCGGTCTAATATCTACGATTACTGGCAAGTTTTTGCAACGATGTGATATGGATGGTATGCGTAAGGTCACATGTTAGGACAAAGCAAATTTGAAAAGAAGAAAATACCTGCTGTCCTAATACGAAGGAATGCAAACATCATTATTTAAATATTGAAACGCGCATTTTCCTTATTGCTCATTGAGGAAAAAAGCGACATGCAGATAAAAGCGAATATGCCAAAAAGAGAGATGGGAAATTATATCCAGAAACTTTCTTGTCCTTGTTTCATAGAACAATAAAATCAGTGAATTTGAAGTACAGTGGCAAAATTATATTTTTCTATACACTGTTTCAACAGCATTTTAACGTACACCTTAAAAAAACACGCACTGCACTGGCATAAGATATCTTTCTTCATGTAAAACGATTTTAGTACCCGACCTTCTAATTGTTTTGTTCAACGAAATCTGTCATAGAGACCACTTTTCATACTTATACATTCTATATTTACTAATCTTTTATAAACAACGATACGTGTAACTAAGTCATCATGAGACACCACTTAAAAAGTAAATTACAATGTTTAAATATAATTTTATATCTATTAAGCCGGCAATACGTCACTTTAATGTTGAATGCACGATGGAAATGAATTAAGAAAGAGAACAATTGTACATGAACAGTCATTTAAAGAAAACGCGTTTTTATTTTGGATAAAAACACGTTCATGTTAGGAAGAAAATGTGTTATATTTCCTTGACATAATTGATTGTTTTTAAAGTATTATCAAAATAGAATTTTGCAATAGACTTTTATTTCATTTTTTCCGACAGTTCTATATTTTACCTTGTTTTTTTTTTAGGTGCACTGAAACCCGCTTGACCTCTTTCGGATATATGACCTAGAAACAGACTTAAACTGGTAGACGATGAAGCATCTTAAACTTCAAAGATAATAACATAGCATCCTTGCAATTTAATCCACTTATCTTTATCAAGTGACCGGAATAAGGACTAGTCGAGAAGATAAATAACTCAAGGGTCAACGTTTTGAACAAAAACAAATATTTATTCGGGTAATGTTTAGGCTAGTAACCGATAAAGACACCTGAAATTAAGATACTGGCCCTCTTGGCATAAAACTCTCAGTAGTACAGTTATGAAATAATTTTCGGATTTAGTTTGATAAGCCAGCTAACTCCGGAATAGATGTGGTCACCGCGTGATTTTGTTAGGTTATTCGTCAGAACCAATGATACCAATGTAGGGCTATCTTTTTTAAGGGTAATCGAGAACGCTTTTATCAATGTTCTCTTTGGGTTGCAATATCAATAGAATGTAAGACGAACGATTCTGTAAATTACTGCACTGTCATTAGGAGCATGAATTGTTTTGAAGATGTGCCAAATTTCAGCTTTTATGACTGGTAACTACACGAAGATAAAACGGAAAAATAAGCCCCAAGTAAATTGATGCGTAAACCGTGTAAAGCGCATGCGCAGAGAAACTGATGATGGCTTGTGTTATCTATCCAAATAATTTGAACAAGTTTGAATGGGGTAGAGTGAGTTCATTAGAACAGTTAATTTCAAAATGTCACTTCTTTTTTTGTATGAAAACGAAACATTTATGAGGATAAAACTAATCCTGACATGAAAGGCGTTTCTTGCCTCGGCAAGTTACAATTCCGTGTCTCTTGTTTGCGTTCAACCATTTAGTAATTGAACGATTATTACATTGATTCGTATTCTATTTTATTGCTATTTAATTTGAAATGTGATTATATAAGGTTATTTTGTATTTACACTTACACGTGTTGTGAATAACCTTGATTGAAGCGAGGTTTGGAGCTTTTAAATGCTGGTTTTAAACATGTTTCATGTTTGGATGTTTGTTTTGTATAAATTCGTTGTGTCTCTAACTTTTGCACTAAATCACACGGATCACTAGTGGTTGTCATAAATAAAGGGCAACGTGCTTTATCTCGTGTTTCTCTTCTGTTGTTGCAGTTGAAACTTCACTTTGTTTATATTTGAAAGGTCAAACATCTGGAATGTCCCAAAGTTATCACCATGACACATCGGAATGTCTTGCATTTATAGACGTTCTGAAATATAAGAGATATAATACGTAAAATAGTTGAACTACTTCTTTGTTTTTAGAACATGTTTCAATGACGTGCAACATTGGTACGAATTTCATCAGCGAATCGTATCTGTTATTACCTGACGAATTAGAACATTGAACGAGATATGTATACAGGGTCTTTCTTTACGTGTTTAAGGTAATCATTTAATGTATTCACCGGATTAATAAATAGTAGCATAATAAAAATAATAATACGATACGTTAAATAAAGAATGGCTCACCGAGATTGAATAAAGAATGGCTCACCGAGATTCATAAAGAATGGCTCACCGAGATTCATAAAGAATGGCTCACCGAAATTCTAACCGAAGATTGTAATTCACCGAACATGTTTGCCAAATGTTAGCGTACCCACTATTGAATGTTAGCGTACCCACTATTTAATGTTAGCGTACCCACTATTAAATGTTAGCGTACCCACTATTTAATGTTAGCGTACCCACTATTTTATGTTAGCGTACCCACTATTTAATGTTAGCGTACCCACGATGCAATGTTAGCGTACCCACTATTTAATGTTAGCGTACCCACTTTTTAATGTTAGCGTACCCACTATTTAATGTTAGCGTACCCACGATGCAATGTTAGCGTACCCACTATTTAATGTCAGCGTACCCACTATTAAATGTTAGCGTACCCACTATTTAATGTTAGCGTACCCACTATTTAATGTTAGCGTACCCACTATTTAATGTTAGCGTACCCACTATTTAATGAAACGCTAGCACAATGTTAGCGTACCCACTATTTAATGAAACGCTAGCACAATGTTCTCACAACATTAAGTATTTAAAAAAAACAGTTATGATAAACCATATTTTTTTACATTTATGGCAAAAAAAGTGGAAAATTCTTAATGCACGAACAAGTACATTAAAAAACAAACGGTTTCCCATCTGAATCAATTGATAGCGATTGATAACAAATGTCCTGAATGTCCTGAATGTGGTAATTTAAATGTAAGGAATTGTAGGAGATATGCATCCCTAACAACCAATGTGTTTACCAGTTTAAAGATGGTTTTCATCCCGAACATTTTAAAGTGCCTGTTGGACTATTTATCATTTAATCATACTTTGGGTGTCTATTCTCTATATCGTATGTAGAATTTTCTTTATTAATATTCGAACACAGTCGGAGTTTCCTTGAGTAGTTCGGTAAATAGGGGCAATGATTAACGGGCGTTGACCACTTATACGTATCAGTGTTTGACATACGTATATACATACCTATGCACCTCGAAAACTTTCGCCACGCGTCATCTCACTTTGCGACCATGTTTCGTAAAATTTAAGTTAACATAAATACTTCGAAAAGACAAACAATATATAACTGACTTAATTATTGTGTAGCGAATCGTTCTCAATATTTTCACAATATAAGTTTGTATCCGCTAGAAATGCATTTTCGCCGCCATTTTGTAGCATTTCCGTTACATGTTATCCGGCCTGATAAACGCTCTCTTTTAAACAAAATGTCAATAAGGGACTTGTTCGAAACACACTGTATTTGTCATTTCGCACACATTCTAAATGAACATTACCCGTCTACAACTATACATAGATGTGTGAAGTCATTGCTGTCGTCAAATAATGATGGAAAAACATCACCATTCAACAATAGCAAAATAACTTACACACTTAACTTTTCTGAAACCTACGGGTTTAATGGTAATACGTGTTGATAAATATCATCGGATAATAGTCCTCTACACAGTTTGTGCAAATCATGCCCTTGGTTCTCAATTGCGTTCAGTTATGATCAAGAATGTAATTGGCAATGATTTACCCAATATTTTCCTGTTTTCTCAATATTGTTTAAGGTTTTAATTGCTTAGAGGACGTTAAATTGAATTATTTTAAACAGAAGTGAAACGAGAATCATAGTGGCATATCAATCTTACGACTGTGATATCAATTGTTTCATTTTAGCTAATCGGAAGTACATTAATGAGCCCATCTTTATCAGCACCAACACGCAGTTTTATATTATATGTTTTCATTAGAACCATTGAAATAATAAATGCAAAACACATTACCGACACATAGGTTACTGTACTGATCATATAGTTATACTAAACTTACGTACATTACCTTTAAATTGCCAAGTGTCCATAGCCTAAAATCAAAGCACACATCCAGCCGCACCAATTGCTAAAACATTATACAATATTAAAAAATAAATAAATAACGTATACTTATACATGAATAACGTATACTAATACATGAATAACTTATACTAATACATGAATAACGTATATTTATACATGAAATAACGTATACTAATACATAAATAAGGTATACTTATACATGAATAACGTATACTAATACATGAATAACGTATACTAATACACGAATAACGTATACTAATACATGAATAACGTATACTATTACATGAATAACGTATACTATTACATGAATAACGTATACGAATACATGAATAACGTATACGAATACATGAATAACGTATACTAATACATGAAATAACGTAAACTAATACATGAATAACGTATACTAATACATGAATAACGTATACTAATACATGAATAACGTATACTAATACATGAATAACGTATACTAATACATGAATAACGTATACTAATACATGAATAACGTATACTAATACATGAATAACGTATACTAATACATGAATAACGTATACTAATACATGAATAACGTATACTAATACATGAATAACGTATACTAATACATGAATAACGTATACTAATACATGAATAACGTATACTAATACATGAATAACGTATACTAATACATGAATAACGTATACTAATACATGAATAACGTATACTAATACATGAATAACGTATACTAATACATGAATAACGTATACTAATACATGAATAACGTATACTAATACATGAATAACGTATACTAATACATGAATAACGTATACTAATACATGAATAACGTATACTAATACATGAATAACGTATACTAATACATGAATAACGTATACTAATACATGAATAACGTATACTAATACATGAATAACGTATACTAATACATGAATAACGTATACTAATACATGAATAACGTATACTAATACATGAATAACGTATACTAATACATGAATAACGTATACTAATACATGAATAACGTATACTAATACATGAATAACGTATACTAATACATGAATAACGTATACTAATACATGAATAACGTATACTAATACATGAATAACGTATACTAATACATGAATAACGTATACTAATACATGAATAACGTATATTTATTCATTAATAACGTATACTAATACATGAATAACGTATACTAATACATGAATAACGTATACTAATACATGAATAAAACTTGGCTCATACTGAGGCATGTTGTATGTGTTTTTATGTTACAATATCACTGTGTATACTGCGCCGTAGATAAACAAGGGTGCATACAATATCACTGTGTATACTGCGCCGTAGATATAGATGGGTGCATACAATATCACTGTGTATACTGCGCCGTAGATATACATGGGTGCATACAATATCACTGTGTATACTGCGCCGTAGAAAATACATGGGTGCATACAATATCACTGTGTATACTGCGCCGTAGATATAAATGGGTGCATACAATATCACTGTGTAAACTGCGCCGTAGATATAGATGGGTGCATACAATATCACTGTGTATACTGCGCCGTAGATATACATGGGTGCATACAATATCACTGTGAATACTGCGCCGTATATATAGATGGGTGCATACACAAATACATTTTGTCATCATGTCAATAAATGCATAATAACTTGTTGTTATGATTTAAGTACCACATAATTATTGTTCAAGAAAATACATAACTAATGTAAGTCTTTGTATTGTTCTCCAGTTTTTTTAAGCGGTAACCATTTTTCTATTTTTAAAATGTTGACCTTTGCCTACCCACCACATTTGCAATGTCAGGCGAGGTCACGATTAAAGGAATTTATTCGAAGCTTCATTAAAAGATACAAAATCATTCTAACGTTATTTAGTTGAACTCTCAGTTCGGCGTCGAAACAATGCCGCTATCAAAACAACGACAGAATCTTAAACACAAAGTTCTAAAAAAAGTTAACAGAAACACGAACACGTATTAAACATATATGCATACGAAATATATGAAATACAACTACAGAACATATTGACATAAAAACAATGAACGTTGTATATTATTACTATATACATGTAAACCAATTCCATCATATATTGTTGCAATTGATTACTAACTATTGATATAAATGCAACAACATAAATCAAGTATAAAACAACTGTACTAGCGTGCGATATGTGCAGACCTTTTCGTTGCAATCTGTGTATTCAGTAACTTTAAATAAAAGGTATGGACGTAAACAAAAATAAAGTGTGTACAATGACCTTGAATTTTAAGGATTCATAGGAAACATGGCATGCGACATTTTGCAAAGGCCCTCGAAATGGAAACCAGTTTATCTCGAGATAAAAACTGGTAAAAAATGCGCCGGGATCAGCTTCAAAAATGGATTAGAACATCGTTCGAGTTGCCTGCTCTGTCTGATAAAGGCAAAATAATCTATTGTTTAGCTACTCTGTGGCCATTTGATTTATTATTCGTACCGAATCGACAATCTTCGAGTGTTCTAATTCTGCTATCGGGTCACATGATCAATCACGTTATATTATTGTCGATTTGCCATGTAACTATCACATGGTTTGCTTAAAAAGAGCACATGATTGTCATCGAAGATTACAAAGTTCATGTAAGGATTGAACCAAATATAACTCATTTTAGTCGCGTTTGTTTTTCTCAAACTTGGTAAGGGTTGATTTTTATTTATCAAACCATACGTTTATTTAAAAATAAACAGTCAGAACTAAAACCGTTTAAACTGTTTATTATTTAAAAAAAAAAATGTTGAACAAACTTTCCAAACCGCATCCGGATGTGGTTTCAGCTGTTTGAACCATCCAAAAAAGGATAAACTTCAGTATGAGCAATTGAATCGAACACGTGGGTTATCTTAAATAAAAATATCTGAATGGAAAAGCAACACGTCGCATATAATTTATATTGCTTTAAGTTTAAATAAAGAGGAGTTGAAACTGAACATATGATACTATCAATGTCACCTGATGTTAATGACCGGGTAAATATAAACATTATGATATCAACATTGCATAAGTTGATTCAATTGTAATCTAGATATAATAATATAGCTGTGCAACTATTGTATTGACTTAATTTTACACAATTGTGTTTGTGGCCTTGGATTGATAAACTTTTTTAACGCAATAACATTAATAAACGTTGACCTTCAAACGCAAATCTGATATTGCCTTAGGATAAGGATTACAGAATCCGTCTTATTTAAGAATGTACAACAATTTTAAGTTTTGATAATGTTTCAGAGTGCCTATAAACGCTACGAACCGACGTTATTGATATGTTTAATTCGGTATTTATAATTTTTTCTTTGTAACCGTTCGTTATGTCCGTCATTTTGGAAATAGATTGATCAAAACTGTTCATATGCTGCCAACTAAATTTTCAGTTCTTTCTTTAATTTGTCGTATGGTCTTACATAAAACATGACCATGTGGTCTTACTGTAATGTTGTGATATCGTCTGTGTTACAATTAAGGGGACCATTTTCACTTTAGTAGTTGTAAAAATTAATCTATAAAACTAGTGTGTTTAAACATGATTCTTTTTTATCGCAACTGTTTATATATCATGCTGTTTTTTCAGTTAAAATAAGCTATGTTGATTATAACAAAATATTGAACATTTAAATTTAATAGACCAGAGTCACTTTATAGATATATATTACAAACAAACACTTGAGAACTGAAGCTTAATCTTTTTAGAACAGACAATATCTACGCAGTTTTCTTGTTATCTCGTAAATTTAAAAGTTCAACTTGCACGTGATACATATTCAGGACAGTGAAGTTGTGATCTGTTCTATATTTATATTTTCATTTAATACAGACTTATAGGATATATAAGCATTTTAATGATCACATGTATTAATGGTTTTGCTGTTTTATGATTTGTAATTATTCCGATGTGTGTGCAGTCCTTGTTACCTCGTTTTGAAATGTGACGTTCTTTATTTTCAGAAGACCCGAGAAGTCTTACTGTCTGGCCTCGTGGACTGAAGTCTGGTTTTGAATGTCAAGCTCAATGGAAATGGGTGGCCTACAAACAGACAAACAAAAAAGATAATGATACTTATTTTGAGTTGCTTAGGTATGACGTCACATTCTACACTTTAAATGTCTGATTTTGCTTAAATATGACGTCATATTCCATGTTAGGAACGTCTGCTTTTGAAAAGTCCCTTGAGGCCAATGTTGAGTTGCTCAGGTATGACCTCACATTCTATTTTAGGAATAACCAACTTTGATAAGGTCTGTGTGGACAACTTTGGGTTTGTTAGGTAAGGCGTTAAATTATATGTTTCGAATATCTGCTTTTGGTAAGAACAATAATGAAAAATTTTAGTTGCTAAAGAATGACGTCGCATTTAATGTTTAGACTATCTGCTTTCGTTAAGGTTTATGTAAATGAATGATATAAATTCAGGTTTGCCGTAATACTATTTAATTAGAATTCGTGCTTTTGATTAGCAGTACGAGGTTTGACGTCCGCAGGTTAAAGAAAAACCTAGGATGAACCACTTTGCAAAATTTATTGTTCGAAAAATATAATCAACATTCTTCTTTCAGTCGCAAAATCTGGGAGAGCAACATACAGTACATTCAACAGCGACCTATATGCTGACCGTGGACTCCATGCCAACACACTCGGGAATACACATAAAGTGAAGCGTCAGCTATATCAGCAGGAGAGAAAACCCTAATCCGAGTCAACGATAGTTTATGATATAATCGGAAGTTGTTTGACCTATTTAAATTATCCAACTGATACAAAGCATTGATAGCAATAGTCAATTAAACTGAACTGCAAATTAATGTAGAGCACATCCGTTTGATACCAATATTTTGTTTAGATACAATCATCGCGTACATATATTAACCTCGCAATCACCGGTGTCTGAGTCTCGCACGATAAACTTTATTATTAACCACTCACTTAATATTCTTTTTTTATCTCACTAATCTATATTCAATGATCGTGAAAACGCCCTGAAAATATGACAGAAGTGCACAAATAACCGTGGTTTCGCAGTTATTTTTGTTTCTACATTTCTCATGACGTCACATTGCACTACAAATCGTTCTAAAAATAACAGTTTAAAACGTGCGCTGAGAATTATAGAAGGTCATTTAAGTAAAAATTTAACTCATTTAAGACTATGTTTTGTGTATAAATGACTTATAGATGACATTATCTTAATTACAAATCCATTTCATATATTTGACCATTGTTTTGCTTGTATTTCGTTACTTAATCAATGTAGATTGCAATGGGGATATTTAAAACACTATCTGTCAATGACAATTTTAATATAAGTATTCCATGGTAGGAATTATATGTATTTAATTTCAATTGACAAATTGATGGTGAATGAAACGAAGTATAAAATAGAAATGTTTTATTCTTTCATTTAATTTTGTTTTTGCATATCAAATTTACTTGTACACAAGACCGATAAAACATGATAGAATTCAACAATAATTATATAATTTGCATGTGTCAAGGATGTTTCCTAAGTAGTTAGCAACTTAGCATTAAGAAGTAAGAAGCGGGTTTGGTACATAACTAGCCTCTGGTTAAACCGTGGGCAATTCCTTTGTGCGACGACGACGGCATAATGTAGATGCTGATGTCCGTTGTCTTATTTGTAGTATACTAACGGCTAGGTCAATCTCACCAAATTTTCAAGTAGATGAATTACCAACCAGAATCTTTGGCCAGAGATGTGCTGTTATGATGGCATAATCTGACCAATTGCTTTTCATGATTTTTTTTTAAAAGACAAGTTTTCGCGCAAACTATTGAACATGTTATTTTATTATCGTCTGCAGTCCGAGTTAATAACGCTAAATGTTTGTCTTAATATGAACACTTTAGTGACTTCGAACAGACAATTTTCGCGAAACTGGTGGGTATTTTCATAAACAGTTTTCAAATGTTTGTGGAATTTTGACAATTTTTCATTAAAAGCATCCGGTTATCTAATGCAGAAGCATGCATTGAGTTTTTGTATATAAAAACTGAGGCATTTTGTATGTCTTTTGATGTTACTTCATCAATGTGTACACTGCGCCGTAGATATAGATGGTACATACACAAATCAATTTAGTCTCCATGTTAATCAATGCATAACAACTTGTTGTTATGATGATAGTAAGCTTAGTCTGTTTAAGTCTATACTTTTATGCATTTCTTTTTTTCAAATAGTTTGTTTTGTATCGTTCTCCAGTTTGTTTGCGGAAACCGTTTTTATTTTTTAAAACGTTAACTTTGGCCAACCAATCATGTTTGCAATGAAAGGCGAGGTCACGATTAAAGAAATCTATTCGAAGTTTCATTAAAACATACCAATTCATTCTCAAGCTATTTAGCGGAAAGTTCGGCGTCGAAACAAGGCCGCTCTCGCAAACAACGACATAATCTTAAACACAAAGTTCCAAGAAATGTTTAATAGAAGCACGAACAAGTATTACACATATGTTCATACGAAAAATAGTTAACACAACTACAGAACATATTGACATAAAAGCAATGAACGATGTTTATACATGTACACCAATTCCATCATATTTTGTTGCAAAAGATTACTAACTGTTGATATAAAAGCAACAACAAAAATCAAGTCAAAATCAACTTTACTAGCGTGCGATAAGTGCAGACATTTTCGTTGCAATCTTTGATTTTAGTTACTTTAAATAAAAGGTATGGACCGAAATAAACAATACGTGTACACTGACTTGGAATTTAAAGGATTCAAACGAAATTTAGCATGCGACATTTTTTAAAAGGCCTCGAAATGGAATCCAAATATCTCGAGATAAACTGTTTAAAAATGTACCGTGGTAAGAATAAACAAATGGACTTGAACATCGTTCGAGTTTTATTCTCTGTTTGATTAAGGCAAAATAATCTATTGTTAAGCTCCTCTGAAGTCATTTGATATAATATTCGTACCGAATCTACGAGTGTTCTAATTTCGTTACCAGGTCACAGGATCAATCACGTTATATTATTGGTGATTGGTCATGTTACTATCACATGTTTTGCTTAAAAAGAGCACATGATAGTCATCGAAGATTACAGTGTTCATGTAAGGATTGAACCAAAAATAAGTCAGTTTAGTCGCGTTTGTTTTTCTCAAACTTGGTAAGGATTGATTTTGATTTATCAAACCAATCATTTATTTAAAAATAAACAGTCAGAACTAAAACAATTTAACTTTTTATTATTAAAAGAAAAAAAGGTTGAAAAAGTTTCCAAACCGCATCTGGATGTTGGGTTCAGCTGTTTGAACCATTCGAAAAAGGATAAACTTCGATATGAGCAATTAAATCGTACATTTTTTTTTTTTTTTTTTTTTTTAAATTAAAATATCTGAATGGAAAAGCAACACGTCCCATATTATATATGCTTAAAGTTCAAATAAAGAGGAGATGAACTTCACATATGATACTATCAATGTCACCTGATGTTAATGACCGGGTAAATAAATAGTTGTGAAATCAAAATTGCATAAGTTGATACAATTGTAATCTAGATATAATAATATAGCTGTGCAGCTATTGTATTGACTTAATTTCACACCACTGTGTTTGTGGCCTTGAATTGATAAACGTTTTCAGCACAATAACATTTATAAACGTACGTACGTTGACCTTAAAACGCGAATCTGATATTGGCTTAGAAATAGAATCCGTCTTATTTAAGATTGAACGACAAGTTTAAGTTTTGATAATGTTGCAGAATACGTATGAACGCTACGAACCGACTTTATTGATAAGTTTAATTCGGTATTTATAATTATTTCTTTTTAACCGTCCGTATGTCCGTCATATTGGAAATAGATTGATCATTAATGTTCTTATGTTGCCAACCAAAAATTTAGTTCTATCTATAATTTGTCGTATGATCTTTCATAAACCATGATCACGCTGTGATATCGTCTGTGTTATAATTGTGTCGTGTTTTGAGAAAACCGGGCATAATGCTAGTGCGTAAATTGTCATCCCAGATTAGCCTGTGCAGTCCGCACAGGCTAATCAGGGACGAAAATTTCCGCTTTTATGGAATTTTCCTATAAATGATGTCTCTTCGTAGCGAAAATCCAGTTTAGGCGGAAAGTGTCGTCCCGGATTAGCCTGTGCGGACTGCACAGGCTAATCTGGGATGAAAATTTTCGCACAAGCATTATGCCCGGTTTTCTCAGAACACGACACAATTAAGGGGACCATTTTGCACTTTAGAAGTGGTAAAAAATAATCTATAAAACTAGTGTGTTTAAACATGATTCGTTTTATCGCAACTATGCATATATATCATGCTGTTTTTTTTCAGGTAAAGTAAGCACTGTAGATTATAAAAAAGCTAGAACATTAACATCGAACAGACCAGAGTAAGTTAACTAAAATATATCACAAACAAACACGTGAAAATTGAAGCTTTATCTATTTAGAACGGACAATATCTGCGCAGCTTTCTTGTAATATTGTCCATGTAACAGCTCATCTTGCACGTGACACATATTTAGGACAGTACACTTGTGATCTGTTCTATATTGATGTTTTGATTTAAGAAAGACCTATAGGATATTTTTGCATGTTTATGATATCAAGTATTAATGTTTTTGCTCTTTTATTATTTTTAATAATTCCGATGCATATGATGTCATTGTTACCCTTTTTTTAATGTGTCCGCGAAGTGAACTGAGGTCTGACCTTAAATGCCAAATCTTAGTTGCTCAGGTATGACGTTACATTCTACATTTAGAATGTCTTATGTTGCTTCTGGAGTTTCACTTTTTTATATTGCTTAAATATGACGTCACATTCCATGTTAAGAACGTCTGCTTTTGAAAAGTCTCTTGAGGCCGATGTTGAGTTCCTCAGATATGACCTCACATTTTTTGTAGAAATAACCAATTTTGGTAAGGTTTACGAGGACAATGTTGGGTCGTTCGGGTAAGGCGTTACATTGTATGTTTCGAAATTTTACTTTTGTTAAGGTTAATAATGCCAATGTTTAGTTGCTAAACAATGACTTCAAATTTAACATGAATAATATTGATTTCGTTAAGGTTTATGGAATTAATTATATAAAGTCAGGTTTGCCGTAAAAAAAAATTAATTAGAACTATTGCTTTTGATGAGCAAAACGAAGTGTGACGTCCAAAGGTTAAAAGAGAAACATAGGATAAACCACTTTGCAAAGTCAAACGCATTAAATATTCGTAAAACATTATCAACATAGAATGTTCTTCTTTAAGATGCGAAATCTGGGAGAGCAACATCCGGTTCATTCAACAGCACAAACTCTAGGCTTACAGGGTACTCCATGCCAACACAATCCGACTCTGGAATACGCATAAAGTGAAACGTCAGCTGCAGCAGCATGAGAGAAGACCCTTATAATAAACTTCGGTCCTTTATTTATTTACCGAGTCATCATACACTTGCCAGGCAGTTGTGAGTACACACTAATTGTTCATATAAAACAATGTTTGAACTGCATTGGCCTAACTACCATCTTTGACCAAAGATCTTGTTTTGTTCTAATCCCTATTGAGGCCAGTTTCCAAACAGTGTTTTGATTTTTTTTCGAATATTTGACGCTTTCTTAAAATGTTCAAATTGACAAGAACTAATCATCTTACAAAAGAGCCGTTCATATTTTCGGTTAATGGAAAGAGCACATATTAGTAAACCGTTTACTTTAATAGTATTTGGTACGCAATACCTGTCAGTCATGATATCATATAATTCCAGTCCATCCACCGCTTTGATTGTAACTTACATATGTAGTCATTCGATGAAGCACTATTCCCGCATATTTATATGAGGTATAGACATACTTTATCAAGGAGATGGTACTATAAATTATTGCATACTTTCGTGCCAGAAATTTAAACATAGATATCGGTCACTTATAATACAAGTCTTGCATTTATCTTAATGGGGAGAAAAGCATATAGCAAGGGAAGCAAGTATGACAATTATGTGTGCCAAACACTCTCTCGTTCAGTGCGTTCGTGTGTGTTCATCTTCGAAATTAAAAAAGCAGTGTGATGTCACTCATATTACCTATTTTAAATTGGTAACTGCACTGCATTTCGTAACTGAATATATATATATATATACGATAGACGTGGTTGCTTTCTTTGCTTTCTTAATGTGTTTTTTTTTGTTTTTGTTTTTTTAAAGATTTTCACATATATTACATGTAATTACACATCTTCATTTTAATATAATATCATATTCGTCGCTATATAAATGTATAACTAGAAATTGCGCGGCAGTGGCCGACGCGTATCTCCACGCTGCAAACAAAATTGTGGGTGGGCTAGGTTTATGTGGGCGGGGCGCACCAGGGTTGGTAATGGGGCCATGCATAGTTGAGATTGACCGTATTGTCATAAGAGATGTGCAATATCAATTTGAAGTTAATCGGTGTAGAAATGAAGAAGTTAATGTAAAATAACCTAAAAAGATGAGTGAAAATCTCTGACCCGGCCTCACCCCAACCCCCATTGGCCACTATCTCCTCGTACACTATTAGCACTAGAACCTTGAAACTTAAACACATGGTAGCTATGAGCATAAGTGCGACAGTTATGAGGGTCGGGATGGGGCCGGGTCAGAGATTTTCCTAAAAAATGAGTGAAAATCCGGCCCACTCCCATAACTTTTGACCCAGGGGAACACATACCATTTAAACATAAAATTGCCTTTTCGAAATTTAGATGTTCTAATCATAAATTAAATGTTGAGATAGGTAGACAATCTTATATTGTATTTGTTGATAGATTGTGTAATTTTTGTCTTGATACAAATAATACACGTGTTATTGATTGTGAATTTCATGCATTTTTCCACTGTTTAAAATATAGAGAAACCCGTACCCAATATCTTTTTAATTGGTACCATGGTGGAAATTCAATATCTGATTTTTATTCATAAAAGGGATCAACTAAAGATAAAATTACACATAAAGTCACAACCTTTGTATACCATCTGTCAAACAACATCAATTCATAACTTGGTATTTATATGTACATGTATATCTATTTAGTAACAAGGTTAGTAAGTTTGTAACAAGTAGTTACAAGGCAACTATGTGATCGTATATTGTTTGTGTATATTGTGTATTATTGGGCCGGTGGCCTTTATTTACTTAAATAAATTGTTTGAGTTTGAGTTTGGGTCAGATCAAAATTCTAAATAGTGCACCGTCGCACATATGCTAATAGCTACCATGTGTGTAAGTTTCAAGGTTCTAGTGGTGTAGGAGAAGATAGTGGCCAGGACGGACAGACAGACGGCGGTGATTAATCACAATATCCCCACGCTTTTAAAAAGCGTGGGGATAATAACATAGTTAGTAGTAAAATGTGTTAATGTATGTAAGAATAATTGACTTATTTACATTTCAGAACATTCTGTTCGAAAAGTCAACGAGAGTTCACGATATAACCGGTAGTTGTTTGACCTATTGAAATCACCCAAATGATAAAAAGAATTGAAAGCAATGGTTAATCAAACTGAACTGCAAACTTATTTAGAACACATCCGTTTTATACCACTATTTTGTTGAGATACAATCATCGCGTACCACTAACTTAATATTCTATGAATCTCATAAATCTATTTTCAATGATCATACAAACGGCCTGAACATATGCCAGAAGTGCAAACAAAAATAACCGTAGTTTCGCAGTAATTTGTGTTTCTACATTTCGTTTGACGTCACATTGCACTACAAAGCGTTCTAAAAATAACGATATAAAACGTGCGCTAACATGCACGTGTAACATCCCAACCAAATATGCGGAATTTGATCGATTATGGAAGGTAATTTAATTTAATATTTAACTCATGTAGGACTATGTCTTGTGTATAAATGACTTATTCTTGCGTATAGATGAGTAAAGTAAACGAACATTATTCTAATGAAAAAGAGCACAAATCGCGGATAAGGAAGATGAAATTGAGGAGAAGAGAAGCAACGAGTTTATTATGCGTCAAAGGGAGAAAACTGAGAGAAATATAAAGGAACCGAAAAATGCTAGAAAATTTAAGGAGGAGAAAGATGAAAATAGGAAAAAGAATAATGAGATCAAATTAAAAGAGCAAAATAAAGATACTGTATTTCTGTAAATGCTATAGATTTGAGACTTATATAGAATGAAATCTACGAAATAGCTGTGCTTTTAAGTAAAATGAAATACGTTTCTTACTGTTCAGTGCACTGTTTGATTCATGTCAAATAGTTACATTATTTTGATTTGTACCATTATGTAGTTCAGTACCATTAGGACAACGTGATTATTGGAAATACTTAATTCAAACTTTATATAATATGTTACGCCAGCAGCCTAACTAAATAAAGACCAACTTAATTGCTTTGTATGTAGAACACATGTGTCATTTGTTATCAAATGTCCTTTAGACATCAGCGATACTTTAAAGATACGCATACGGATATACAAATCGGTATACACTGCTTGTCTCTTTGTACGGTTGGCAAAAAGAAATTAAAATGCATTTATTTGTATAAGATTTTTAAGTCTGCAGGGTCCTTTAACGTTTTTAAGGCAAATAAAATCATCAAGCAAACAAGGTGAAAGATATGTCAAATCGTTTATCATTATTTTTGCATATACAGCGATATAAATAAATAAATAAATAAATAAATAAATAAATAAATAAATAAATAAATAAATAAATAAATAAATAAATAAATNATATGTTGTTCCGCACTTTGTTGTGAGCCAAACTTGAAAACCATCGTCATCGTCGTTGTTATTACTCGACATCACGATCATCATCAAAATCACCATCATCCTTATTGTATTCATAATCAAAGCCATCATTGGCATATCATATTGTAATCGGCATCATAGGCACTGTCATAATTATTATCGGCATAATCAGCATCATTTTTCTCATCACCAGATTATTATTATTATTGCAATCAATCGATGTCCTTACGCTTCGATTTCATTTGTTTTAAACAGGGGGGGGGGCTCTTGTAGGGCTAGTAGTTAGGGTGGGGGCATGACTTTGATACGCGCCCAACACCAATGATCACAGCCTTGTAACTGCTAACAATAATAACTCAATACCGTATAATGTTCTGCATTTTATTTACCAAGTCTTTTCCGAGACTGGTAGAGAATTCCACTCGATCTACTACTACTGCTAGTCACAAGCATAAAACGACTACTTTCGATTCCCAATGCGGTTAGTATGATAGCTGACAAAAGTATTTGATCATATGTCATTCATTGCCACTTTCAAACAAATATAAGTGTTCATTGTGCGTTTGACCCACACTGATTTGAGAATATGTTTTATACAAGTGCATGCAATGTTTTGATTTAGTAACAGGCAATTAAAGCATATGATAAGATTTGATTTAAAAAAAGACGTAACAAAAATTGAAAGAATCGAATACAAGTAATCGCAGTGTTTTGATTTTACAAGCGTCCTTCGTTTGCTTGTGCGAATGGAACTGCTTTTGAAATTGATTTGGTTACTAAACTCGAATACATTTATCTTTACAAACAACGTGTTTTTTTTTTCTGTGTATACAACGTCTTTCCTAATCACACTTGTCAAGGGTTAGATGGTTAACCGTACAACGTGCGCAGACCTTTTCCAGAAAAAATTAAAAATACTCCCTTGAATAAGGAACAAGAGAAATGGAAGAAGATATAATTTCATGAACAATCCCCACACAGTCTTTGTGACAGGGATATTAATCGAACCGATCGGACCGAAACCGATCCTTCTTTTTGTATTCCATCTCTCATCGGACGCTCGTCAAAGTTACAAAGGACTTCTTTTACGTTCAGAACTACATTTTGAAGACCGCTGGGAAAAACCATTACTTGTCGAATTATATTTGTGTAACTGGAATACGAATCGCGTTGAAGAGGAGCTTCTTTATGATCTACTTTTATTACTATCCCCCGCCAAAGGCGGAGGGATATATAATTGGCGTCCGTCCGTCCGTCATTCCGTCTGTCACACAATTTGTTTAAATTGGCGAGGGATATCAATTCAACGCATACGCTTGTTGTAAAGCCTGTGTTAGCATCTCACTTCTGAGGTCGACAATGAAAAGAGGTGTTCGCCATAGAATCTTGATCATGGCGTCTTGTCAGATATGACGCGGATTGATCCAGCGATTACGGGCCAATATAGAACATTTAAAGGATGACGTGACGATTTAGATGAGGTCACGAATGTTATTGAAATTTGGACAGACATACATGTACGAGTAAAAGGTAATGATTATGATTACGTCATTTTGTGATACCACCGTTTTAAAAATGTAAAAGTTAGAACACATTTTGTAAAATCGTATTGGTAAAGAAGGGTCGGAGCGAGAGCAGCCATTAAGAATTAACTTAATATGTTATAAATTACATTCATTTTCATTGTACCGTATGTATAGTAGATTTCAAATTATGGCTATGTTTACTACAGCTTGTGAGAAAACTTTTTTTTTAGAAACTAAACAAAAGCCAGAAACAGAATGCAGTATAAACATGATGAAGCGTTTCACTTTATGGGTGCAACAGGCAGTTCGTGCAATCAAAATGAATTTTATGTTCTACATTAGAATACCGATAAACCTACCGGTACATTCTGATCCAATAAAAAACCTCGATGGCATCCATGAAGTGAACCGCTTAATCTTATGTCTAGCTGCGGCGGCTACGTAAAATTACGGTGTGCACGAACAACAACACAATAATAACAATAACTCACTAATTAGGATTCCACTTTAATTATAACTTATTGATTGTAATTTTTCTTGTCTTTTTTTTTAATTATCACTTTATGGGTGCAACAGGCAGTTCGTGCAATCAAAATGAATTTTATGTTCTACATTAGAATACCGATAAACCTACCGGTACATTCTGATCCAATAAAAAACCTCGATGGCATCCATGAAGTGAACCGCTTAATCTTATGTCTAGCTGCGGCGGCTACGTAAAATTACGGTGTGCACGAACAACAACACAATAATAACAATAACTCACTAATTAGGATTCCACTTTAATTATAACTTATTGATTGTAATTTTTCTTGTCTTTTTTTTTAATTTTCTTAATTGCCAACCAACAAATAAACACGAACAAAAACAATTTATATAGAAAAGAAATTTGCAATTGAATTGTCTCTTGATTATTTATATGCTAAGGTTGTTACACTTTTATTTTGGAAATTTATTTTTCTACAGATATTTATGATAACCAAATAGACACATAATTAGATATAACAAATAAGTATGCGACAAAGTATGGTAACCTTGATGTTTTCTTAAAGGGACTTGTTCACAGATTTTCCTTTTTTTTTAATGTCATTAAATGAATTTATTATAAAACTGTATTATTTGGAATAGTTTTAAATAATTGGGAATACAATGAAAAACATCGAACCCGGGACATCCAGAATTGCGGCGCTAACGCACTACTATGAGTGGTAGTTTAGACGCTATGTTCGTAGTTTTTTTACGCGTTTTTTGCTAAATACTCGATAAAAAGAGGTATACACGCTTTATTATTGTTCTAATTTTTATTGATGATTAGCAATACACGAATATATATTTTTTTAAATGTTCTCAACCCATTTATGCCTAGTGGACTCTCCCATCCTTCTAAATTGGATCAATTTATTTCCAAAATTAGGAATTTCTAGTATATTTATTTCTATATTTAGAATATTATTTACAGAAATTCCTTTAAGCAAACAGCGCAGACCCTGATGAGACGCCGCATCATGCGGCGTCTCATCTGGGTCTACGCTGTTTGCCAAGGCCTTTTTTCTAGACGCAAGGCATAAATCGATTAAGTCAGACGCGTTATTTGGCTTGTTTGAATAGAATGCATACATTCTTTTTAATAAATCTACGACATTTTTAATTTGTTATTTTTTTTTTTAACTATGAACAAGTCCCTTTAATAGCTTTTATCACACAAACCCACATAACAGATAACAAATGTGTTTTATCCAAAAGTGATATTACTCTTACAGTAATTGCAGGTGAAAAACATGGTACATTTAAATAGTTTTTTTTTACTTAAATCACACACAAAAATAAGAAATATGACAAATGAAGAGAAAATGATTGTTTTCTTTATAACCTTAGTATCGCAAACACAGATGTGATAATGTATTGTACAAATTATGTTTATTTCATTAGTTATATAGGTATATATCATCAACCAAAATCAATATGGTACTATTAAATATTCATACCAATAAAAGTATGAGCAAAACTTTCTTGTAGTTATATGAGAAAGTAGGGAACATGTGATGCTTTCTTGCTTTCTATAAAACAATCAAAAATCACAAATATGACACTGTTTGTTACAATTGTTTGTTTCATTAGTAATTTCACATAAAAAAGATCACATATAGGCTTAAGTATGTTTTTGTTCCCTTTATAAGTTAAATCACACTAACAAAACACAGGTATTACAAAGTAGGCTAAAATTATGTTTTCGTAATTAGTTATATCCGATGAACAATCACATAAATGACCAAATATGGCCAAATGATGTTTTTCCAATTATTCAAATCAAATTAAAACATGACAAAATAATGTGAAAAATGATTTTTTTTTTTCTTTTTTTTTCAGTCCGCATCAGTTAATCACGTGACCGACGACAATGGACAGGAAGTGAACGCAGACGCTCACGATGACAAGAAGCAAAGTTGGTGTTGCACCTGAAAAGCAAATATTATGTTAGAAAAACATTTAGATTTATCGTTGTTAATCGGTTAATAAACAACGATATGGAGAGTTGACGTGTTTAAACTCCTTAACGAGGGCGTCAGTCCGAGTGATTTGCCTTCAATGCATGAGTACGAGAATAAGTTGTTTATTAACCGATTAACACCAGTATCACCAGCATATATAACTAAATAACATGAATAGCATATGTACAACAATGTCGGACAAACAACAGTAAAGATCGTCAAGGGCGCTGTGGCTACATTGGTTTTGTGTCCGCCAGATGACCAAAATGTTGTAGTTTCTCCAGACATTCAATGCTCCAAGAATTGGACATTTTCAGCAAGCGGACTCGTGCCGAAAGCTTTCGATGCACTGAAGATAAACGAACAGGTTGGAACTCAACTAAGATCCGGCTATAGCAGTGGTTGGCGTACTCGCTTCTCACCAAAGCGATCTGCGGTCCATCCTACTTTTAACCCATTTATGCCTAGCGTCTAGAAAAAAGGCCTTGGCAAACAGAGAAGACCCAGATGAGACGCCGCATGATGCGGCGTCTCATCAGGGTCTGCGCTGTTTGCTTAAAGGAATTTCTGTAAGAAATATTCTAAATATAGAAATAAATATACTAGTCATCCCTAATTTTGGAAATAAATTGATCCAATTTTGAAGGATGGGAGAGTCCAATAGGCATAAATGGGTTAAGTAGTGAGTTTGGTTGGTGGCAGGTATATCCAGTAATATAGGTAAGTAGTGCCGAGACACACTCCGGGTCCTCAAATAAAGCAGCCACTGGCAAGTGCGTAATGAACTCGTTAATACAGAAAAAACATACGCGTATTAGTGAAAGTTACCTGCTGCGCCGCTTTTGCACTTGGACACACATTTGGCGTACTCCTTCGATTCGTCACTTCCGTCGTCGCAGTCGGAGGTGCAGTCGCACACGAACTCCTTCTGAATGCACGTGATCGAGCCTTTAGCGCACGTGAAAAATCCCGTGGGGCAACGCTGGAAATGTAATAAAAGAGAGTTGCGTTTAAAAGAGTATTGACGCTAACGTGAAGAAATCACTGGTTCAACGCTGAAAGTATATGATAGAGACCAACATGTTATACAAAATACCAATTAGAAAGAGTGGATGGTTATATAGCTCTCCACGTGTTTGGAAAGCCCATCTTACTAACAACGCTTACCAATTTTATGTAATAATTGTACTTTTATTCAAATAATAATACCTCCTTCGGTATGTGATTTGAAAAAAAAATGGTTCAGTGTGGTTTGCATCCCTAAATTAGCGTTTATTTTCCAAATCTAGATATTTCCGATATAATTCTAGTATGCCTTGCGTTTTGAATATTAGTCTCACGTGACTTAAATCGCACGAGTAGAAACTACTGTTCAATGCAGCACCAGTTGTGAGTCTGTGATTCGATACAGCACGTGACGAGATAGTTGTGAGTCTGTGATTCAATACAGCACGTGGCGAGATAGTTGTTTTGTTTTAATTGACGTGGTGCAGCGCTGCGAAATATATTAGAGAGACCTTCGTGGACAAACAATCTGCCAACTGCACTGAGAGGATGGTAACATTGTTCGTTGCATTTTGAAAAATTATTAGCACCTATCTAAATTCGTAGACATTTGTGTCCGACCGGTCTACAGCGGCTAATGGAATGAAAGCTGTGTACGAAAGATGGAATGGCGACAGAAACTGTCATGTTTATTGCGGTTAAATAGACGCTTCCATAGCTGTCAATATTTTAAATGATTATGCAATTTTATCCAAAAACAGCGCGTGAATTTTATTGATTTTCCAACGCGCAAGTTGTAATATTTGATTTTGTTTATTATACTGCACCTGGACGTATGACGAGCCATATCCCAGCTTCGGGCATTCGGCTACCATGCATTTCCGCATCTCCACTGCTATTCCCAGGCACACCTTCCCGCCGTTGCTAGGCGCCGGGCTGTCACAGGAGCGCTGTCGCGGGGCGCTTCCCTGTCCGCAAGTGACGCTGCACTTTCCGAACGACGACCACTGTCCCCAATCACCGTCCACTGGGGCTTTACATATTTAAAAAAAAAAAACGTCAATATGTTGATCAGACATTCCAGATACGTCAATCGCATAGGCGGTTGATTGTGCTTTAATTATCATCATACATCTGATATTATAAATACACACAAGGTAGTTTGCTCCTCATACTCTTAAGCTACGAAAGCATGAAGGTTTAGTAGTTCATTCGTTATAACCTTTTCCGGCCTCGCCTTGTTTGAGGTGTATAACCCGAAAACAATACCAAACTACAATAAAGACAAACATTTCATACATTTGTTGGTGTCCGAAGTATACAAAGTAAATTCTTTCAAGCCGATGACATAATTAATAACCAGGCCGCAATTAACCCAGTTATGCCTAGTGGACTCTCCCATCCTTCTAAATTGGATCAATTTATTTCCAAAATTAGGGATTTCTAGTATATTTATTTCTATATTTAGAATATTTCTTACAGAAATTCCTTTAAGCAAACAGCGCAGACCCTGATGAGACGCCGCATCATGCGGCGTCTCATCTAGGTCTTCGCTGTTTTGCCAATGCCTTTTTTCTAGACGCTAGGTATAAATGGGTTAAACGTCCGTAGCTTAAGAAAATACATTGTGTCGTTTTCAAAAGTAAATGTGGATTTTTTTTAACAACACGGCGCCTATGGTCAATCGCAGCATGGTGGATCATTTACTTCGTGGCTATAATGGAGGGAGTGGACCAGTTAACGACATCCTATTTGCCACCACACCGACTTTAAGGTATTTATTTGTTTGTTTAGTTGGATTGTCCACTGCTTTCAACTCTATTTCAGTCATATTATGGGGGTCAGTCAACCAACTCACACCTTTCCTGTGATAGCTTGGTAACCAGAACTAAGTGAACATACTTATCCCATTTATGCCTAGCGTCTAGAAAAAAAAGGCCTTGGCAGACAGCGTAGACCCAGATGCCACGCCGCATGATGCGGCGTCTCATCAGGGTCTTCGCTGTTTGCTTAAAGGAATTTATGTAAGAAATATTCTAGAAATCCCTAATTTTGGAAATAAATTGATCCAATTTAGAAGGATGGGATGGATGGGAGAGTCCACTATGCATAAACGGGTTATGCCAGTCAACCACAACAGCCCTACTTGAATCGAGGGCGTCGGGAGAATGGCCTTAGAAAGGATCTCATGACCAATCCCCACACACAAACATGTCGTGTTCTGAGAAAACTGGGCAAAATGCATGTGCGAAAAGTGTCGTCCCAGATTAGCCTGTGCAGTCCGCACAGGCTAATCAGGGACGACAATTTCCGCTTTTATGCAATTTTTCGTTTAAATGATGTCTCTTCTTAGCGAAAATGCAGTTTAGGCGGAAAGTGTCGTCCCGGATTGTCCTGTGCGGACTGCACAGGCTAATCTGACACGACACTTTACGCACATGCATTATGCCCAGTTTTCTCAGAACACGACTCAAATACGCAATAAGTGAAACTTCAGCTGCATCAGAAGGTCAGAAACCTTGTTATAAAATATAATTAATTGCGGTCCTTTATATAATGCGTTCCTTTATTTACGTCGATAAACGAATGGCCAAACCGTTTATTCTTTTGTCAATAATGTAAGAGTAATATACAGCCTCTTATTGTTAGCCTCTCTGTAACACCTCAATGTGCGTATATTTTGCATGAAAATGAGGGAATTCATTTACCAACTTTACTTGGCCAGGCAAACAACGTATGATTTCACAGGTCCCGAGACAGACGTATCAAACATCGCACGACAAATTTAATTAACCCATTTATGCCTAGCGTCTAGAAAAAAGGCCTTGGCAAACAGCGTAGACCCAGATGAGACGCCGCATGATGCGGCGTCTCATCAGGGTCTGCGCTGTTTGCTTAAAGGAATTTCTGTAAAAAATATTCTAAATATAGAAATAAATATACTAGACATCCCTAATTTTGGAAATAAATTGATCCAATTTAGAAGGGTGGGAGAGTCCACTAGGCATAAATGGGTTAAGTTAAGACTGATTTAATCCGACTTTCATGGACATATTCTAATGACACATCCGAGCTTTTCAGTAACGCAATGAACGGTGGAAAACCGTTCAATACACAGACAAATGACATGCATCATAATCGAAACAAGACAGTAAATGTCATACATAATTAAATGAAGTTTACGTGGACTTTTAAAAGTGTTCTTTGAATTTACAGTTTTGTTAACATTATACCTTCTTCATAAGGGATGTCTTACCTTGAACTTCTTCATTCTGTTCTGTTGTGTCTGGTGTGGTCTGTGTTGGTTTTGGCGTTGTTGGTTTTAGAGTTGTTGGGATTGGCGTTGATGATTTTGGAGCAAATGGGTTTGTCGTTGTTGGATTTGGAGTTGTTAGGGTTGGCGTTGATGGTTGCGGAGTTGTTGGCTTTAGAGTTGTTGTTTCTGGAAGAGTGGGCTTTGTTTTTATTGAAGTATCGAATGTTTCGGTTCGCGCGGTTGTTGTTACGACGGTGGGTTTTGTTTTCGTTGAAGTATCGAGTGTTTCGGGTCGTGCGGTTGTTGTAGTAGATGTTGGAGTTGTTGTAGTAGGGGGTCTTTGAGTTTGTGCAGTTTCAATCCTGGGTGTTGAAGTTGTTGTCATTGTAGTAGTTACTGTTGAAATTGTTATTGTTGTAGTAATGGGCATTGGATTTGTGGTTGTAATTGTGGGTTTTGGAGTTGTTGTTGTAGGCGCTGGAGTTGTTGTGGTTGTAGTAGTGGGTGTTGGGGTTGTTGTGCTTGTAGTAGTTGGTTTGGGAGTTGTGGTGGTTGTAGTAGTGGGAGTTGGAGTTGTTGTTGTTGTAGTAGTGGGTGTTGGAGTTGTTGTTGTTGTAGTAGTGGGAGTTGGAGTTGTTGTAATTGTAGTAGTGGGGTTTTGAGTTGTTGTGGTTGTAGTAGTGGGTGTTGGAGTTGTTGTTGTTGTAGTAGTGGGTTTTTGAGTTGTTGTGGTTGTAGAAGTGAGTGTTGGAGATGTTGTTGTTGTAGAAGCGGATGTTGGACTTGTTGTGGTCGTAGTAGTGGGTTTTGGGGTTGTTGTGGTTGTAGTAGTGGAAGTTGGAGTTGTTGTTGTTGAAGTAGTGGGTGTTGGAGTTGTCGTAGTTGTAGTAGTGGGTTTTTGAGTTGTTGTGGTTGTAGAAGTGGTTGTTTGAGTTGTTGTTGTAGTAGTGGGAGTTGGAGTTGTTGTGGTTGTAGTAGTGGGTGTTGGGGTTGTTGTGGTTGTAGTAGTGGGTGTTGGAGTTGTTGTGGTTGTAGTAGTAGGAGTTGTTGTTGTTGTAGTAGTGGGTTTTGGGGTTGTTGTGGTTGTAGTAGTGGGTGTTGTAGTTGTTGTGGTTGTAGTAGTGGGAGTTGGAGTTGTTGTGGTTGTAGTAGTGGGTTTTGGGGTTGTTGTGGTTGTAGTAGTGGGTGTTGGAGTTGTTGTGGTTGTAGTTACGGGTTTCTGAGTTATTTCAATAGTTGTGGGCTCAAAAGTTGTCATCTCGTTTGGACCGGGATCATCGGGATCATCGGGATCCTCGGGCTCTTCCACTCCGACAGTTGTGAACGAGTTAATAAACGTTACCGTCTTAAAGCTGCCCATCGTAATGAAGTCAGTGGTCGAGACAAAAGGAGTGGTGGTCAGAATTGTGCTTGCCGTCGAACTGATAGTGGTGATTTCTGAAAGTAGTCAAAACAACATTGATCTGTAGTTTTTTTTCTAAACATCGTTCGAAAAAATAAACATTACGATAAATTTTGTAAAAAGAATACAAAATCCCTTGCCCGACTATATTTGACATCTTTAGTTCAATAAATCAATATTCTTGTTTGTTTCACCGACCATCTTTGTGTAAACAAGTATGCCATTAATGGTATTTTTGAAGCAATAAAAGTCCGTTGAATCTTAAACTTAGCATATCTTAAACTAAGCGTAAGGTCTTTGAAGAGACAGTACTCAAGGCCGGTATTTACGAATCGCCTTCTAGAAATCTTAACAATTTACGTTTAATTTTAAAAGGCAATTTCTTTGATGAATATGTGGTTACTTCGTTAGTTGATCAAATAATGTCTATCCACAAAGAATTGTCTGCTAACATCAACTGTTTTAAAATGGAAAAGGAAGCTGGCGATGAACAAATGTATCGTGTATGACGCGTGCAATTTTTTCAACTCATCATGGAAGCAAAAAAAACGAGACGAACACAAACATGGAGAGTTTTATCTAAACAAAAACAATGGTAAGTAGAGCATAAGCCAGTAGAGGTTTGACTTTTATATGCCAGTTAGTAACAAGTGAGTCAAAAGAACACATGTTTATAGACCAAAATTAACAATATCGGCGAAGATAAATGCTGCAACACGCTTGACGTAGGGGTACACATTGTATAAATAGAAAATGTCCGCCATCTAAGTGTTTGGTCATTTGTTTAGGTGAAACAAGAATTTATGTTTAACAAAACCTTCCGTGTTGTACTTGGGTGTGTAACATTTGGAATGCTGATTACATTTGAGTCGATGCATATAGAGATTTATTGTCGTGTTACTCTGTTTTGTTTCATTGGATTTTTGAGGACTATTTCGCGTGATGTTACCTGGAAAGATCACACCTTATTTTGATATTACTACTCAAGGTTCAATTCAGTAAATTTAATTTGTTTGGCTTTTGCTTTTAACATTTAAACGCTAATATTTTGATTGTATTACCAATTTTTTGTTTAACACATGTATGCCTAGCGTCTAGAAAAAAGGCCTTGGCAAACAGAGTAGACCCAGATGAGACACCGCATGATGCGGCGTCTCATCAGGGTCGGCGCTGTTTGCTTAAAGGAATTTCTGTAAGAAATATTCTAAATATAGAAATAAATATACTAGACATCCCTAATTTTGGAAATAAAGTGATCCAATTTAGAAGGATGGGAGAGTCCGCTAGGCATAAATGGGTTAAATAAATATTGTAGGCTTGCCTCGCCGCGTAAACCTGTATTCAACTCGTCGGATAAATGTGTCGTGTTCTGAGAAAACTGGGCTTTATGCTTGTGCGTAAATTGTCATCTCAGATGAGCCTGTGCAGTCCGCACAGGCTAATCAGGGACGACAATTTCCGCTTTTATGAAAATTTTCGTTTAAATGATGTCTCTTCTTAGCGAAAATCCAGTTTAGGCGGAAATCTCGTCCCTGATTAGCCTGTGCGGACTTCACAGGCTAATCTGGGATGACAATTTACGCACAAGCATTATGTCCAGATTTGTCAGAACGCGACTCAAATATAAGTACACAATGACACTTACCTAGTATTCTCTATTTAGAATCAAGCGTATGTTTATTACATTACCGACCTACTTTTGACAATATTTCGACCAGAATACATTAAATTGTATTGCATATAGTCAGATTATATTATTGAAGATGACTTCTTTCTTACATAAAAATGCTAACTCTTTTGTGCTATTTTAGTGTGTGTGTGTAAATGCATGTCCAATATTAGTTATTTATGTAAATTTTGAAATATTAATCCAAAGGAACGATAAAATAGACGATATAGTGTCAATAGCCGGCATGTGGTTGCCTGCTCGAGTCTCGTGGCATGTAACCTCAATTATAAGAGGCGTTTGCCCTATTTAGTCAGGTCTTGTAACATGCACTTCGCCGCATATTTTTGCACCTCGAGGTACAATGAATTTTTACCTGAAGTGTCGTTCCCTGTTGGGCAAGCCCTCGAGCACGTGGCTATTTCGGAGTATTCTCCAGAACAGTTTTTTCCGTCGCCATTTCCTGTCAAGTCGGCACATGCCCTGGTTAAAAAAAACATACATTTTGTTCACAGTCTAAAACCGTACTCACATTAGATCGTTTAAGATTTGGGTATATGTGTTAAGGAAGAATAAACAATTTGCTAATAAAATAATTATATGTTTAATAAAGTCACGTGTTACAGCGATACATATTTAATGCATTGATGAAATTGCAATATTTTCTTCAATTTCAAGGCAGACTAGTTTTCTTATGGTGTACGAACATGTATCCTTAACCCATTTATGTCTAGCATCTAGAAAAAAGGCCTTGGCAAACAGTGTAGACACAGATGAGACGCCGCATGATGCGGCGTCTCATCAGGGTCTGCGCTGTTTGCTTAAAGGAATTACTGTAAGAAATATTCTAAATATAGAAATAAATATACTAGACATCCCTAATTTTGGAAATAAATTGATCCAATTTAGAAGGATGGGAGAGTCCACTAGGCATAAATGGGTTAAAAAGAACTAAAAAATATGGCCGTAACCGAGCAGTCAGGAGATCTCACGTCACGCTGGATACATATCTGACCGTCTATGCGTGCTCTTTACGTCACAGTATCTGAAGTCAAAGTAGGCACTTACCGGTAACGTCTACGCGTGCCCTCTACGTCACAAAGCCTGGCGTCACACGAGCCCCATGACCCCCACAACGACCATTCAGCCTGTTCATCTGAAATATAATGTTCATTTATATGTTACGTCATGCTTGTATCCAGTCAACTCACTACGAGAAGACTGATTAAGTTTTGTAGCGTTGTCCTTAGTGAAACACATATCAAGGGAGCTTGAATATGAATCTGGAGTGCTTGCATTTATTAAATAAGTATAAACACGAATATTCGAATATAAATATCGGATTCGAATATTTGGCCGATGTTCGAATATTCGAATATTTGTTTTCATGATCCCTAGAAATAACACACCCAATGGATAAATACATGTATGTAACATCATCGCATGAATAATAAATCAAAATTTATATTTGTTGAAGTACTATATGAGTTTTCTTTTGTTTTTTGTTGTTGTTTTTTTTTTTAATAAATTAACGAATCAGACGTACAATTTTGAGATCGCGAGACAAACGCATTGTCAGATTATGCCTTAGAAAAATCATAAATGCAGACACACGGCAGAAACAAAAAATGATCTCGGAATTGAAAAATCCTGAAAAGCACAAACCCAAAATANGGGGGGCATTATGGCAGGGTTTAACTAAGAATTCAAACGCAACCGCTAACTAACGCAGACAATTCTTCCGCCTTAAAAAAGTGATGAATAAGATCCCTTAGCGTTCAAAAAATATTCATGATATATGCACACAAACGGCTTTAAGCGCAACTGCTTTCGAACACAGTTCTATTCTTCGTACCCGATGTATTAGAATATGATTTTCTAAGTGTGCGAACACAACATTTTACGAACATATGCCTAATAAGGGCTTTGAACGCATGCTTGTACATAATAATTATACTCCACTCCTCCCACATTTCCGAAAATGGCGTATGTTTGTATTAACGAAATTGTTAAAGGAATATATACAACAGATTTAAGCCATTTATGCCTAGCGTCTAGAAAAAAAGGTCTTGGCAAACAGCGTAGAACCAGATGAGACCCCGCGTGATGCGGCGTCTCATCTGGGTCTACGCTGTTTGCTTAAAGGAATTTCTGTAAGAAATGTTCTAAATATAGAAATAAATATACTAGACATCCCTAATTTTGGAAATAAATTGATCCAATTTAGAAGGATGGGAGAGTCCACTATTCATAAATGGGTTAAAACGCAACCGCTTACTTATGCAGTCCCTGTAACATGACTCTCTGTTGACGGAGTAACCAGAACAGGTTCTGCCTGCGGCCGTTTTGTAGGGGTTGCTACACAGACGTTGCCTGTATCGATATCCGCGCTTGTCACAGTCAGCGAAGCACATGCTCCATGCATTCCAGCCTGACCACGCACCGTTGACACCTGTGAGAGTACATGTATAAATACGGGCTGCGAAAAGGGGGTTTAATGCATGTTTAATACATATGCGTTAAGTGTCGTCCCAGAATAGCCTGTGCAGTCCGCACAGGTTACCGGTAATCAAGGACGACACTTTCCACCTGTATGCTTTTCGTAAAGAAGAGCCTTCTTTTAAACGAGAAATACCACAAAAGCTGAAATTGTCGTCCCTGATAAGCATCCAGCCTGACCACGCACCGTTGACACATGTGAGAGTACATGTATACATATGGGCTGTATTCAAAGTGAAATTCTAAGACCATTCCAATTACTGTGAAACCATTATTATTCGTCAAACTCTTTTTTTGGTCTTTTTCGTCATTTGACCGATTAACGATTCAAAGTTCCGAACGAATAATTATGACAAATGTTTTAACAAAATTAAGACTGAATTACCGTTGACATGAGACATTAAAATCCATGTCACACCTTTTTTCTGTGAAAATGAAATACCCTAGCTAGCTTTTATATCAATGCCCTATTACCGAGCATCCAGTCCGATCTCCCTCCTTTAATTCTCTACAAGGACAGTCTGTCCGTCAGTTAGCTTGCAGTCATGTTGATTACGCGGGCACACAAGCACACAGACACGCACGCACACAGGCAGAACACATCTAGTCGGCATTCTATTTGCCGTTCTCTATGTTTTGTTAATTTGAATCTGTCAGGATGACTTTCAGTAAAATATCAATTAAATTCCAACTATGTAGAAGTTGTAGACTTCTTATGAAGATGTGACACATTCAAGCTTCATAAGGCCAGTAACAACACGCATGAAAAAGGTATAATAATGTATTCAAAGAACAAAATAAGTCCCCGGTTAATTCATTTCTACGTATATTATGTAAATCGCATGCACAGAAAACGTATGTGGGCGTGTGCCATCTATCGTATGTGGGCGTGTGCCATCTATCGAAATGTTTGACCAAGCTTAAATGTGCGAAGACAGAGAACATTCAAACACATAATTGCAAATATCAATTCCTTCTTTTCTTCACGTAATAGTAGTTTCGTCACTTTTTTTACAGTTTTAACGTGAATTCTTGAACACTGTAAATAAGTCCGTCTTTATATGCTCCCCATGTCCGTCCGTCTGTCTTTCTAAAATACAGTAATTGTATGCCAAACACAACTGCCAAACACAAAGCATAGCATTGTGAAAAAAGTAAATGCAGTTAATCCTGTAAATGAGCCTCTCTCTGTAAAAAGGGGGTTTAATGCATGTGCGTAAAGTGTCGGCCCAGATTGGCCTGTTCAGTCCGCACAGGCTAATCAGAACGACACTTTCCGCTTTAACTGGATTTTCGTTAAGAATAATCTTCCTTTAAACGAAAAATACAATTAAAGCGGAAAGTTTTGTCCCTGATTAGCATGTGCGGACTGCACAGGCTATTCTTGGACGACACTTTACGCACATGCATTTAGCTCCCTTGTCACAGAGCTAGGCTCATACTGAATAATAATTCCTATAAATACCCGAAATGATGAGATCCCTAAAACTGCACCTGCTTGCTTCATTTGACTGGTTGGAAATACAATTCAATAATTAAGATACAAATGACCTGCAATTCTTATTATTTATAGCTTAATGAAAGCAGACATATAGAGTGAAATAGCACGGTGCTCCGCCCTGTTCCTCTATGCTTCCGCACTCGTGCCCCTCTTGATGGTTCAACACAAAAAGTGTGAAAATCTTTTGAAATGATATGTATTTTTGCAAATAGTCAATGGATCACAAATAAACTATGCTAAAAAGCCTTGATAACATGAAAAATACTAAATAGTTCATAGGTTGTGAAAATTATTAGAAAATTGCCATTTTTTAGAAACATACTTTCCCCCTTTTTCATGATATATCTTTCCTTTATAATGTAACATTCACACATCAACCAAAAAGACAATCGCACTCACTAATGCATGTAGGCATAGTGCAGGTTTCATAACCCTCTGTAGAACTGGGACAAAACTGTCCAGCTTTTCCCGACGGCGCCGGATTGTCACACTTCCGCTGCCGGTAGCGTCTCCCAGATCCGCAGGTGACTGAGCACGAGCCCCATGCGCCCCAATCTGACCACTTTCCATGGACCGTGACCGCGGCTGTTGAAAAATATCAACATAAGAGGGTCATGGTTGCCCTTAATGGCTCAAAGAACCTCAAGGTAAACCAATTGTAAAAAACATGACTGTATGAGCTAAGCTTTGACGCTCCTGGACCCGGGTTAAAAAATGGCCTTAAGTTATAAAAAAAATATTCTTACCATGTTTCATCAAATTTATAACATGATTGACGGTTTAAGAGTGTAATAAGGTGTTGCTTAGTTATGATTTGCTTAAAAACATACACCATGTAAATGCAAAGTAACGAACTTATTGTCGAAATTAACAGTATTACCAATTCTCATCAGGATTGACTCATACATGTGGTGTCTGGTTATGTAAAAATGTTTTTCTAAGATTTGACCTTAATACCTTAGTTTTTGACACACATGAGCCAGAATCCAACTTGGGTTATCTACTGTGAAGACAATTATTCTGACCATGTTACACCAATATTGAAGCGCTCTCTTGAGTTCAAGGTACACCGATTGTCAAAGACTTGGCTTTATGAGCTAGGTTTCGAGGCCACTTCACCCAGATTACAACATGACCTTAACCCATTTATGCCAAGTGGACGCTCCCATCCTTCTAAAATGGATCAATTTATTTCCAAAATAATGGATGTCTAGTATATTGATTTCTATATTTAGAATATTTCTTACAGAAATTCCTTTAAGCAAACAGCGCAGACCCTGGTGAGACGCCGCATCATGCGGCGTCTCATCTGGGTCTACGCTGTTTGCCAAGGCCTTTTTTTCTAGACGCTAGGCATAAATGGATTAAGTTGTCAAGATAAACATTCTGACAATTTTTTATCACGCATTAAACATACATGATTGTTCAAAAGTATAATATTGAATTCATTAGATATGACCTGGTGAACACATATAACGCATGAGCAATCATATAAATTCAAAATTGGCCAATATACTGTCGAAATAAAAATTATTACCAAGTTTAATCCAGATTTAGCCATGGATGTGACTGCTAGAGTGGTAAACATTTTTTCTCTCTTATATTTGACCCGCTGACTTAGTTTTCGAACGAACATGAACTTGCACTAAATAATGTAAAGTAAAACATTCTGATTAAGTTACATAAACATTGAGAGTGTTCCTAGTGTTTTGCAAGTATTTTACATGGAACCATTTTGGGGGGGGGGGGAAATGATACGACTTCGTCAAAATAAACATTCTGACGAAGTTTTACCAAGATTTAGTTATAAATAAGGCTTTTGGAGCGGTACAGGATTTTCTAATATTTAACCTAGTGATTTTCTTATTGGACACACGTGAACGAGATTAGAACTGGACCCAGATATTGTCGATATAAATATATTGAGCAAGTTTCATCAAGGTTGAGCCAACAATTTGGTATCTAGAGTGGTAACAAGCTTACAGTTGACGAAGCAGACCGCACAGCGATCAAAGGGCGTCTGAAATAGGTTGGTCACAATGACTTACCTCGAACACTTCGGGCTTAGGTGAGCTCACTTAAACACATGTACCGTGTGAACTGCTTACTATTTCCGCTTGCACACTATGAGTGTGAGAGTATGATTACCGCAACATCTACTTAACGTTAATTGTTTTAAAAATTGGATCGTTACCGTTATTAATATGAGTTGATTACGGCGGCAAATATGGGAAGGTGTTTGTTTACACGATTGGACCGTCGTCGTTATTAACGCCCCATTAACACTCAAAATCAACGAATAGTTCGTACAATATTTCATAAAATAAGGTTAACCCATACAAAATCAGTGTTTCTTATAGCAATAGCACACATTTAAACGCTAGATGTGGCCTGGTAACATAGATTAAACAAGATACAAAAATGCTCTTTTTTATTTTTTGTGGTACAATATATTCAACACATGTCCATGTACCAATTTAGTCTTCATGTGTCGTATGGATAGATATCGTTGCGTACAATTTAAATATTCGTTGATTTTGAGTGTTAATGGGGCTTTAATTGGGATTTAATAATCTAACGTTAATACATTAACTACACAAGACAAGCGACCTCACCTGAGCATACAGGCATGTCGCACGTTCCACTATCCTCCGCATAATAGGGACAAGTCTTCCCTAATTTTCCCTCCGGCGCCGGACTGTCGCACTTCCTCTGCCGGTAGCGTGTGCCAGTTCCACACGTGACTGAGCACGAGCCCCATGCGCCCCACACTGACCAAGCTCCATTGACCGTAATCGCGGCTGTTGAAAAAAAAACCCTATCTATGTGAAAAGGGGGTTTAATGCATGTGCGTAAAGGGCCGTCCCAGATTAGCCTGTGCAGTCCGCAAACCAGGGATAACACTGTCCGCCTTAGTTTGATATTTACTAAGATCATAATTTATTTAAACGAAAAATATCATACATGTACAAGCGGAAAGTTTCGTCCCTGATTAGCATGTGCGGACTGCGCAGGCTAATCTTTGATGACACTGTACACACATGCATTAAAACCCTTTTTCACAGAGCGCGGCTCAAATATTTAAATGAGAATACCATGACAACCTTTAATGGCTAACCGTAGTAAAAGTAACACCAATTGTCGAAGACTGTATGAGCTAGGGTTTGACGCAACTTTAACCAGGTTCAAACATGTCCTTTAGTTGTCAAACTAAGTTTTTTTGACCATTTCGCATCAAGAAAAAAACATATAAGACTCTTTAGGAGTGTGATATGGTATTTCTCAGATATCAATGATTAGTGACGGTAACTTTCTTTTCGGACACACGTGAACTAGATTAGAACTGGACCTAGATATTGTCGAGATAAATATATTGAGCAAGTTTCATCAAGGTTGAGCCAACAATTTGGCATCTAGAGTGGTAACAAGCTTACAGTTGACGAAGCAGACCGCACAGCGATCAAAGGGCGTCTGAAATAGGTTGGTCACAATGACTTACCTCGAACACTTCGGGCTTAGGTGAGCTCACTTAAACACATGTTCCGTGTGAACTGCTTACTATTTCCGCTTGCACACTATGAGTGTGAGAGTATGATTACCGCAACATCTACTTAACGTTCATTGTTTTAAAAATTGGATCGTTACCGTTATTAATATGAGTTTATTACGGCGGCAAATATGGGAAGGTGTGTGTTTACACGATTGGACCGTCGTCGTTATTAACGCCCCATTAAAACTCAAAATCAACGAATATTTCGTACAATAATTCATAAAATAAGGTTAACCCATACAAAATCAGTGTTCCGTATAGCAATGGCACACATTTCAACGCTAGATGTTGCCTGGTAACATAATTTTAACAAGATACACAAATGCACTTTTTTATTTTTTTTTGTGGTACAATATATTCAGCACATGTCCATGTACCAATTTAGTCTTCATGTGTCGTATGGACAGATATCGTTGCGGACAATTTAAATATTCGTTGATTTTGAGTGTTAATGGGGCTTTCATTGGGCTTTAATAATAACGTTAATTAATACATTAACTACACAAGACAAGCAACCTCACCTGGGCATACAGGCATGGCGCACGATCCACTATCCTCCGCATAATAGGGACAAGTCTTCCCTAATTTTCCCTCCGGCGCCGGACTGTCGCACTTCCTCTGCCGGTAGCGTGTGCCAGTTCCACACGTGACTGAGCACGAGCCCCATGCGCCCCACACTGACCAAGCTCCATTGACCGTAATCGCGGCTGTTGAAAAATAAAAGCCTATCTATGTGAAAAGGGGGTTTAATGCATGTGCGTAAAGGGCCGTCCCAGATTAGGCTGTGCAGTCCGCACATCAGGGATAACACTTTCCCCCTAAGTTGGATTCTTACTAAGATCATAATTTATTTAAAGAAAAATATCATACCCGTACAAGCGGAAAGTGTCGTCCCTGATTTGCCTGTGCGGACTGCGCAGGCTAATCTGTGATGACACTGTACGCATATTCATAAAACCCCTTTTTCACAGAGCGCGGCTCAAATATTAAATTAAGAATACCATGACAACCTTTAATTGCTAACCGTAGATAAAGTAACACCAATTGTCGAAGACTGTATGAGCTAGGGTTTGACGCAACTTTAACCAGATTCAAACATGTCCTTTAGTTGTCAAACTAAGTTTTTTGACCATTTCGCATCAAGAACAAAACATATATGACTCTTGAGGACTGTGATGTGGTATTTCTCAGATATCAATGTTTAGTCACATCTATGCTTCTAGAGTGGTAAACATGTTTTTTTAATAAATATTTGACCTGTGATCTAGGTTTTCGACACACATTTAACAGATTTGAGCTTAGAAATAATACTGTAAAGATAAACATTCTGACCCATTACATCAAGATTGAGTCCAAAGCGTGTCATTTAGAGTGGTTACAATGTTGTTCTAACATTTGACATGCGGACTTCTTTGTTTGCACATACGTGACCAGATTTAGACTAGGCCCAGATTTTGTTAAAATAAACATTCTGACAAAGTTTCGTAAATGTTAAGTTAAAAATGTAGCTTCTACAGTGATTATAAGATGTGTTTTTTTTTTCTTAAATTTGACCTGGTGACTTTTTTTTTATACACATGAACTAGAATCGAACTTGACCTAGATATTGTCAAGGTTAATATCCTTCTCAAGTTTCATCAAGATTGTGAAAAGAAGGTTGCCTCTGAAGTGGTAAAAGCGAAACGCCGACGAAGCACGTCGCAGGACGAACCACGCATACTGACAGAAGGACGCCTTTCAAAGGGCGCCCGCAATGGCTCATCTTGATCACTTCGTGCCAGGGCGAGCTTACATCAACACCCGTTACTGTTCGTGCGACAATATGTTGACCGATATAAATATTGCAAGGTATTTTTTTAATCGGATCGTTACCGTTATTAAACCGCGATGAATATGGGGCGATTTATGTTAAACATAAATATTCCCTTTTCCGAGGTTCAAGCTTCTGATCTTAGGTAGGTCTAACGGCCTACCATTGTACAGTTCCGGTTTTTAAATTATTTTAGACGCGGTGTATGAAATAGACGTATTTTAAATTAAGGATAAAAATCATAACAAAAACAATTTTACAATTTCAATTAACGATTTTTCATAAATTCGTAAATATCTGTTTCTTTGTTTGTAGTGTTATTTAGCTGGATTGTTTTTTGGAAGCTGATCACATTTGACTCTGACGTATTGAGATAATAATTCAGTGGGACAAATCAGTGAACAATAAATGCGATTTTTTTCTCATACATACGTAAATGTAACATATTCTAAACCTGTTAATGTGTCTTTACAAGGATTAAATGGGAGTAAACATGCTTAAAACAGTAAATGTGTAAGTCACACTTTCTTCTTTTAGTCACTTAATAAAAGCGCGGTTATTAATATTGCAACATTAATATGAGTACTTAAAAATAATTCCGTCTTTACACCCTTACCCCGCCCGTCAGTCTATCTGTCTTATATACAGTGAATTCGTGGCGAACACAACTAACTAACATGAAAACCAGAACGGCATTATGGGTTTAATGCCATGAAAAAAATTAATACAGTTTATCTTGTATATTTATTTAGAAACCAACAATAGAATTTCTTATTTAACTAGCATAGAGGAAGATCTGATGTGAAATAGCACGGTGCTCCACCCTGTTCCTCTTTGCATCAGTACTCTTGCCCCTCTTGATAGCTCAACACAAAAAGTGTGAAAAACGTTTGAAATTATTTATATATTCATTGTTTTTGCAAATAGCCCATGAACAAACATAAATAAACTGTGCGCAGAAACCTTCATTACATGTATAGACTGAATAATTCCTTGGATTTTGCAAATGATTAGAAAATGACCCTTTTAAGAAGCACCATGTGCCTTGTATAACCCTTTACCTTTCCCTTATAATGTTACCTTTACACCGAAATCACAAAGACAATCGCACTCACCAATGCATGTAGGCAGAGTGCACGTTGTAGAATCCTCTGTATAACCGGCACAAAAAAATCCCAGATTTTCCATTCGGCGCCGGATTGTCGCACTTCCGCTGCCGGTAGCGTCTCCCAGATCCGCAGGTGACTGAGCACGAGCCCCATGCGCCCCAATCTGACCACTTCCCATGGACCGTGACCGCGGCTGTTAAAAAATATCAACATAAGAGGGTCATGGTTGCCCTTAATGGCTCAAAGAACCTCAAGGTAAACCAATTGTAAAAAACATGACTGTATGAGCTAAGCTTTGACGCTCCTGGACCCGGGTTAAAAATTGGCCTTAAGTTATCAAAATAATATTTTTACCATTTTTCATCAAAATTATAACATGATTGACGGGTTAAGAGTGTAATAAGGTGTTGCTTAGTTATGATTTGCTTAAAAACATACACCAGATGCAAAGTAACCAACGTATTGTCGAAATTAACAGTATTACCAACTCTCATCAGGATTGATTCATACATGTGGTGTCTGGTTATGTAAAAATGTTTTTCTAAGATTTGACCTAAATACCTTAGTTTTTGACACACATGAACTAGAATCCAACTTGGGTTATCTACTGTGAAGATAATAATTCTGACCACGTCACGTCAAGATTGATTTTTTTTAAGATTTGGATCGGGGACCTTTTTTTGGACACAGGTGACCAAAATTCAAACTTAACCTAGATTGTGGCACAACACATATCCTGACCAAGTTTTATCAACATTGAGCAATTTTTCTAATAGTTCACATAGAGACACAGTTTTTGTACACACGCAAGCCAGCAATGTACTTCACCTAGATATTGGCAAGAATTATATCCCGACCAAGTTTCATCAAGATTTAGCCAACAATAAGGCCTGAAAACAATCTAAAATCTGAAGACGACATAGCATATAAGACATAACAACAAAACGCACGTATGTGGATGCTTAATTGCTTTCATACAAGAAGATACAAATGTACTCCTTAAAAATAGGTACTACTTTCGAATGGTCCGCGGAAGAATACAAATAATTAACTGGAGTGTTACCTAGGTCGCAGTCACGTTTGCAGCTCTCCTTCTCGTCATCGTCCCCAACGCACTCGACTCCTCCCTTCGAATACGTACAGTGTCGTCTGCGCATGCGATTGCCGGTAAGGCAATAGCTGGCTACACAGTCAAGCCAAGGCTCCCAGGTTTGCCATACGCCTGGTAGTTTTGGAAATAAATAAATAAAAAAAATCATGATAACTTTAGTTTTAACGAATCGCATCTCATTTTGTCACATGTTAAGGTGTAAACAAAGAATACTAGGTTAGTGTTGAATACACGGAAGTTTATTTAGCGAGGCTTTAAAAAAAGTGAACAATGGTGTCGTGTTCTGAGAAAACTGGGCATAATGCATGTGCGTAAAGTGTCGTCCCAGATTAGCCTGTGCAATCCGCACAGGCTAATCAGGGACGACACTTTCCGCCTAAACTTGATTTTCGCTAAGAAGAGACATCATTTAAACGAAAAATTCCATAAAAGCGAAAATTGTCGTCTCTGATTAGCCTGTGCGGACTGCACAGGCTAATCTGAGATGACAATTTACGCACAAGCATTATGCCCAGTTTTCTCAGAACACGACACAATTAGTCTCGGCACAATCTTATCTGTATCCGACACTTGTCCGGTATTTGATTTGTTCTGTCTATATTGTTGCGTGTTCTGAGAAAACTGGGCAAAATGCTTGTGCGTAAATTGTCATCCCAGATTAGCCTGTGCAGTCCGCACATGCTAATCAGGGACAACAATTTCCGCTTTTATGGAATTTTTCGTTTAAATGATGTCTCTTCTTAGCGAAAATCCAGTGTAGGCGGAAAGTGTCGTCCCGGATTAGCCTGTGCGGACTGCATAGGCTGATCTGGGACGACACTTTACGCAAATGCATTTTTTCCAGTTTTCTCAGAACACGACACAATTGAGAAAATAGAGACGGACCCAGAGATTAAATAGCTTTTGTTCCTTACAGTATTTGTTCAAATCATGCCGCTAGGGTCAAGACTGACCACATCCCTGGGTCACATAAGTTATATAAATGTATGTATCAAAATAACCTCAAGACTAAATATGGCCACCTGTAACGCGTTTTAAAATCATGCCCCTGCGGTCAAAACTGACCACGTCACAACTTGCTCGATATTTCGACAACCGATGTCGAGATTATTTTTCGTCACTTTAGTTTCATGCTTTATTTTTACATTTATGATGCAATAACGTTATCAATAACCTTGTTCCTGTTTTTCATTTTTTAGGATATACCATATACATATTAATTTCAACATCGATTTAAAAAAAAGACATTTCTTGTTTTGATTTCAGGTTGTGCAAGCCTATTTTTAATTTCAAGATATTTTTTTCCGAAAAATGCAATGAACAAAAGATGTGTCATATTACTTGTTTGAAAAAAAACACATGAATACTCCCACCAGCAGAAACAAAGGGTTGAGGACATGACAATTTAACAAAAGCCCAAAATCACGGTAAACACATCCTTTTCCGTTCAGTTCATAGTTAATCTTATTCTCCAATGAAATGCATACGCACTATTGCAGAAATATTTAATTTAGGAATAAAAACACTCGCAGCGGTCTTTAAACGCATAATTGGTTTAACACCAAAAGATACAAAGTTAAAAATAGGCACTTCTTTCGAATGAACCGCGAGGGAATACACAATAATATACTAGAGTAATAATAACCTGTGTCGCAAACACGTGTGCAGGTCTCCGTCTCGTCATCGCTTCCATCGCAGCCGACTCCACCCTTCGAAAGTGTACAGTGCCTTCTGCGCACACGCTTGCCAGACGTGTTACAGCCGGTGGTAAGAGTACAATCGTTCCAGGGCTCCCAAGTTTGCCATACGCCTGGAAATCCACTCAAACAATTTGACCTTAGTTTTTTACGAACCACGAATAATTTTGTTACAATTTTAGGCGTTAAAAGATAAAACTAGGTTAGTGTTGAATACATAATTGTATGCGACACTCACCGGGTATAATATCTGTTCTGACGAAATTTAGAGAAAAATAAACACCGACCATGAGATATAATACGTGTTGTCCTCTTACGACATTTTTTTTACATCTAGGGTCAAAACTGGTCATATCCCGGGGTCACAGTATTTATGTAGACTCAAATATCAAAATAACCTTAAAAATAGTTTTCTCTGAAATAACAATGACGTTTATAAAACATTGCCACATGTAGTTTGTTTTACAAGCATGGCTCTGCGATCAAAACTGACCAAGCCCCACGGAGAAACATTTTTTGTACCAGCTTGCTCCATATTTCGACAAGCGGTGACGAGAGTGTTTATCGTCACTATTGTTTCAATCTCTATTTATATATAGATCTGGTATATTAAGTATATAATAGGGTCCAATAAATCACGTTATCAATCATCTTGGTCCTTTTGTTCTTTATTTACGGCATGCCATCTACATATTAATGTCAACGCCGATTGTCTTTTAAAAGCCATTTTTTTTTTAAATATGGCCACCTGTTACGCGTTTTAAAATCATGCCCCTGTGGTCAAAACTGACCAAGTCACTGGGGTTAGAATTTCTAACAACTTGCTCGATTTTTCGACTACCGGTGTCGAGATTATTCTTCGTCACTATAGTTTCAAGCTCTATTTTTACATTAATGATGGAATAACGTTATCAATAACCTTGTTCCTGTTTTTCATTTTTTAGGGCATACCATCTAAATATTAATTTCAACATCGATATAAAAAAAGTACATTTCTTGTTTTGATTTCAGGTTGTGCAGGCCTATTATTAATTTCAAGATTATTTTTTCTTCTTTTTTTTCCCGAAAATGCAACAAACAAAAGATGTGTCATATTACTTCTTAGAAAAAAACAACAAGAATGCTGCCACAATCAGAAAAAAAGGGTTGAGGAAATGAAATTTCAACAAAATCCCAAAATCATGGTAAACACATCCTTTCCCGTTCATAGTTAATCTTATTCTCCGATGAAATGCATACAAACTATTGCAGAAATATTTAATTTAGGAATAATAACACTCGCGTGTCTTTGAATGCATTATTGGTTAAACACCAAAAGATACAAAGAACCCGTTAGAAATAGGCACTTCTTTCTAATGAACCGCAGAGGGATACACAATAATATACTAGAGTTTAACCTGTGTCGCAAACACGTGTGCAGGTCTCCGTCTCGTCATCGCTCCCATCGCAGCCGACTCCACCCTTCGAAAGCGTACAGTGCCTTCTGCGCACACGCTTGCCAGACGTGTTACAGCCGGTGGTAAGAGTACAATCGTTCCAGGGCTCCCAAGTTTGCCATACGCCTGGAAATACAATTAAACAATTTGACCTTAGTTTTTACGAACCACGTTTAGTTTTGTCACAATTTTAGGCGTTAAAAGATAAAACTAGGTAAGTGTTGAATAAATAATTGTATCCGACACTCACCGGGTATAATATTTGTTCTTTCTAAATTTAGAGAAAAAAAAACCCTGTCCAAGAGATTTAATACTTGTTGTCCTCTATAACATTTCTTTACATCTGGAGTCAAAACTCTCTGACGTAATAATGACGTTTATAAAACATTGTCACATGTAACTTGTTTTACAACCATGGCCCTGCGATTAAAACTAACCAAGCCCCAGGGAGAAACATTGTGTACCAACTTGCTCCATATTTCGAAAAGCGGTGACGAGAGTGTTCATCGTCACTATTGTTTCAATCTCTATTTGATAGTATTTATATATAGTATATAAAGTATATAAATGGGTCCAAGAAATCACGTAATCAATCATGTTCGTCCTTTTTTTTCTTTATTTACTGCATACCATCTGCATAGTAATTTCAACGCCGATTGTCTTTTAACCCTTTGCATGCTGGGAAATTTGTCGTCTGCTACAATGTTGTCTGCTGAATTTCTAAAATTAGCATTTTCTTCGATTTTTTTTCAAAGAATAATATCAGAGTAGCAAACAGTTTGGATCCTGATGAGACGCCACGTTCTGTGGCGTCTCATCTGAATCCAAACTGTTTGCAAAGGCCTTCTAAATCCGGTTCCAGCGCTCAAAGGGTTAAAAGTCATGTCTTGTTTTACATTTCCTTTATTTCGGGGCGTTATTCATTTTAAGATTTATTCGTTTTCTTTCAGCAAAATGTTCGTCTTCTTTCAGCAAAATGCAGTAAACAAATGATTTGTCAGATTACGTCTTAGAAAAATCATGAATGCAGACAAACGGCAAAGCAAATGGAATTTAAAAATCCTGCAAAGCACCAAAAAACCAAATAAACTCATCATTTTCTGTTCACAGTTCATCACAGTCTCCAATGAAATTCATAAAAAAATAGTGCAGGCATATTTAATACAGGAATAAACTAAAACTGCATATCTTCGAATGCTTAATTGGTTTTATACCAGAAGATAAAAATAAACTATTTGGAAAAAGGCATTACTTTCTAATGGGTCGCGGAGAGATACAAAATATTTTACTGATATGTAACCTTTCTCGCATTCGCGTGTGCACGTCACCGACTCCGTGTCCAGCCCAACGCACGCGCCTCCCTCCACCGAAAGAGTACACGTCCTTCTGCGCAGGCGATTGCCGGTTTCACAGGGGTCCGCCACACATTCGTTCCAGGGCCCCCAGACTTGCCACACGCCTGGTTTCTCTGAAAGCAAACCAACATAAACATCAGAAGGACCATAATTTTAACGAATCACATATCGTTTTGTCACAAGTTCAGGCATAAATAGAGAATATTTGTGAGTGTTGAAAACATGTGAGCCTCGATCTGGGAATTTAATGCATGTGCGTAAAGTGTCGTCCCAGATAAGCCAGTGCAGTCCGCACAGGCTAATCAGGGACGACACTTTCCGCATAAACTGGATTTTCGTAAAGAGCAGTCTTCCTTTAAACGAAAACAAAAATAAATACAAGCGGAAAGTGTTGTCCCTGATTAGCCTGTGCGGAATGCACAGGCTAATCTGGGACGACACTTTACACACATGCATTAAACCCCCATTTCACAGAGCGAGGCTTATATAAGTTTATTTAGCGAGGCTTAGCATAACGTGTCTTGGCACGATATTATCCCATTTATGCCTAGCGTCTAGGAAAAAATGCCTTGGCAAACAGCGTAGACCCAGATGAGACGCCGCATAATGCGGCGTCTCATCAGGGTCTGCGCTGTTTGCTTGTAACAAATATTCTTAAAATAGAAATTAATATACCAGACATCCCTAATTTTGGAAATGAATTGATCCAATTTAGAAGGATGGGAGAGTCCACTTGGCATAAATGGGATTTATTTGTATCCGACACTTACCTGGTATTTAATTTGTTCTGTCTGTATTTAAAAAATAAACCAACGAAAATTGCAGAAACATACATATCAACATCAAATATTGTCAAAAAATACAAGATTACGTTATTGATCTGCGCATGATAGCTTTATACCGGCAAACTTTATTTGTATTGTGTTTATTTTTACAATATAGATCTACACCTGATGGTGGAATAACAAGAGTAATTTACAAAAAAATATCACATATATATGTGATATTTTAATGCATGCAACATGTTCATGCGACCTTCAAGGGACCTGGACATGTTGATGAGCTAAAACAATCGTTAATGAATTAAGCAGCAAGTCTAGCTAGCACAGTCAATAGTTAATGAAATAGGAAGATACGCTGATTAGCGCAGTCTTTTGGGCAATTAACCGATTAAACATGACGACTAGAAAGGTCAATTTTTAATCAAATGAGTAAATACGCTAAAGTAGCACAGTCAATCGTTAAAAAACGAGGAGACTTGCAGCCTACTACAGTTAGTCGTTAATTAACCCATTTATGCCTAGCGTCTAGACAAAAGGCCTTGGCAAACAGCGTAGACACAGATTAGACGCCGCATGATGCGGCGTCTCATCAGGGTCTGCGCTGTTTGCTTAAAGGAATTTCTGTAAGAAATATTCTAAATAAAAAATAAATATATATATACTTGAGATCCCTAATTTTGAAAATATATTGATCCAATTCAGAAGGATAGGAGAGTCAACTAGGCATAAATGGGTTACACGTTTAGACCTCCGGACTATCACAGTCAACGGTTTATGAAATGAATAGACATTACTAGCACGGTTCATGTTTAATTACATGAGTCCATGTGATGACTAATAAATTCAATGTTGAATCAAATGAATATATATTCTGACAAGCACAGTCCATGGTTTATGAAATGAGTAAACATGCTGATTAGCATGAAATGCGAAGACATGCTGATTAACATGAAATGAGAAGACATGCTGATTAGCATGAAAAGCGACGACATGCTGATTAGCATGAAATGAGAAGACATGCTGATTAACATGAAATGAGAAGACATGCTGATTAACATGAAATGAGAAGACATGCTGATTAACATGAAATGAGAAGACATGCTGATTAGCATGAAATGAGAAGACATGCTGATTAGCATGAAATGAGAAGACATGCTGATTAGCATGAAATGAGAAGACATGCTGATTAACATGAAATGAGAAGACATGCTGATTAACATGAAATGAGAAGACATGCTGATTAGCATGAAATGAGAAGACATGCTGATTAGCATGAAATGAGAAGACATGCTGATTAGCATGAAATGAGAAGACATGCTGATTAGCATGAAATGAGAAGACATACTGACTAGCATGAAATACGAAGACATGCTGATTTGCATGAAATGAGTGGAAATTTTTTCTCGCACAGACAATGGTTTATGAAATAGAATACATGATGAATAGCACTGGCAATGGTAAACGAAATAAGAAGACATGTTGTTTAGCACTGTCAATGGTAAATGAAATAAGAAGACATGCTGTTTAGCACTGTCAATGGTTAATGACATAAGAAGACATGCTGAATAGCACTGTCAATGGTTAATGAAATAAGAAGACATGCTGAATAGCACAAGCAATGGTTTTCAAATGGAAATTCGTGCTGAATAGTACTATCAATGGTTTTGAAATGGGAATTAGTGCTGAATATCACAGTCAATGGTTAATTAAATAAGAAGAAATTCTGAATAGCAATGTCAATGTTTTGGAATGGGAATTCGTGCTGAATAGCTCTATCAATTGTTTTGAAATTGGAATTAGTGCTGAATACTACATTTAATGGTTAATGAAATAAGAAGACATGCTGAATAGCACTAGCAATGGTTTTGAAATGAAAATTCGTGCTGAAAAGCACTATCAATGGTTTTGAAATGGGAATTAGTGCTAAATACCACTGTCAATGGTCAATGAAATAAGAAGACATGCTGAATAGCACTAGCAATGGTTTTGAAATGGGAATTAGTGCTGAATATCACAGTCAATGGTTAATGAAATAAGAAGACATTCTGATATGCAATGTCAATGTTTTGGAATGGAAATTCGTGCTGAATAGCACTATCGATGGTTTTGAAATTGGAATTTGTGCTGAATAGCATTATCAATGGTTTTGAAATGGGAATAAGTGCTGAATAGCACTGTCAATGGTTTTGAAAGGGGTACATATGATAACAAGCAAAGTCAATTATTGATAAAATGGGTAAGAAGCAAAGTTTTGAGTCCGACGTCATTGAGAGCCTCTAAACTGTATTTATTGTATTTAATAGAAATTCCTAGCGAGCAAAATACGCATTTTACTTGCATATTCCTTATTCCACTAGTTAGTATAAACCAAAATACGCATACGTTCACAGGTACGTCTGCAATACTTGGACACGACGCTCGTTCCTCTGCATCTTCGTCCCCTCCCGCTTCGCCTCGGGTTTGTGCACGTCCGCACCCTGCATACAGATAACGGGGCTTATCATTTTAACCGCGTTCTGTGAAAACAGGGCTTAATGCACAGGCTAATCTGGGACGACACTTAACGCACATGCATTAAACCCCCTTTTCACAGATCGAGGCTCATATTGAATAATAATTACTTTAAATACACAACAGGATGACTCTCCATTAACAACAAGTAACAACATGATGACGTCCTTTAAACTGCACTTGCGTCATTTATTTAACTAGTTGGAAATACAAACCGTTTTAATCAAAGGACAGTTGCAATGTAAAAGCAAAACTGGATTAAATGAGTGTTTAGTGAAGTTGAACCGTGCCTAGGGTCTTAGTGTTTGCGTTTGCGTGCGAAGGGGCGATTTTGTGTAAACATGTGTCATGTGTTGGAAACATTGATTTTTGCTGAATACGGTAAGCACATATTTATCATAGTGAAACGTAAAATTAAAGAATTTGTTTTTAAAGATTTCAAGAAATATATTTCGTATTAAGGACTATTGCAATGAAAAACCGAGAAATCGTATAGAAACAAATTATGAAAAGGTCAGAAAACAAACAAACAAGTGAGTATGGCATTTATGACCTTGGAGCCATAAAATGAAACGACAGTAGACATCTATTCAGCCAACGGCGCTCTCATGTAACGTAAAAAAAATGGTACAACATATATATATATATATAAACAGCCGCCAGATTTAATTATATAAAGCGAGTTGTATCCGAAGTTATATACCATTACAATTTTGTTAAATTAAATTGTTTCTAAGACGTTGCCCCTTTGGCAATGACATAGTCCCTTTACATAAACAAGAGCACCGCATAACGGGTGCAAACGCTCGGCTGTGGATGCAGTTTAGTGACATTGACCTTTGACCTAGTGACCCAAAAATGGGTGTGGTGTGTAGAACTCATCAATGTGCATCTACATATGAAGTTTCAAAGTTGTAGGTGGAAGCACTTTGATTGTAGAGCCAATGTTAATGTTAAAGCACGACGCGGAAGGCGGACGGCGGACGACGAGCTGGCTATGACAATACCTCGGGTTTTCTTCGAAAACAGCCTAGCTAAAACTCACGTCGGACCAAAGGCTCTACTGACAATTTAATATTTTTTTGTTAAATAAGGGAATGGAAAATAGCAACGATTGTTTGATGTCCACAAATTAATATTGCCTACCGGTACATTTGCGGATTTAAGTTTACATTATAATTCACATAAGTTGTTAAAAAAAGTTGTGAATACAAAAAATGAAGATAATAATGAACACTTTTTCTCTTTGTATGTCATGACTAGAATGTTGTATTCATTTATATAATAAAACACCTATTGCGTAACACCTATCGGCTACATAATCGCTATATAAATAGCAATTTATAAGCTCATATTCGCGGGGTTTTTCTCGACCAAACGCACACATGCATGTTGAGCTTCCTTTCGCAGTTTAATAATACGTATTGTGCCTTTTATCAACGTCTACAGTAGATAATGTTCATCAATAATATTTAATATTATTTCCCTAAAATCGAATACACCTGATGAATAATTTATAATATTTGACAAATTTCCTTGAATAAGAAAATCTTGATAAAAGAATTATTGTAATACGATAAAATGTTTTCCATATTGGTTAAGTTTCAACTACGTAGAACTAATAAACTGTTACTACTGATAACTTAAGTATATTATCTAAAATTAACATGTATACGTGTTGCTGTGTCTTAGTTTTCTTGAAAAACTCATTTACAAGTATGTTTCAGTGGCTGACATTTGACTATCATATATTAGTTAATGGCTAAACTGACGTCTCAATATTGTAACACACGGGCTTAATGGATTTGTGTGAAGTATTGTCCCAGATTAGTCTGTCCAGTCTGAAAACGCAAATCGTGAACGACACGTTCCGCATAGACTGGATTTTTGTTAAGAAGAGAATTCCTTAACACGAAAAATTTCATTAACGCGGAAAGTGTCGTCCCTGATTAGCCTGTTCGCACATGCATAAAGTCTGGGTTTCCAAGAGCGCGGTTCAATTATTTCAGCGGCGTCTTTTAAAAGACGTTTCTTGTTTAATCTATGATTTTTTTTTTTAAAGTCATTTTCTCAAACTGTAAACCCTTAATAAATATGCCGTACCACATCTTACCTAAACGATCTTCCTGAACCACCGCATGAGTAGGCATAACACATAGACCACGACTCCCACGTCGCCCAAGCGCCATTCCTGTCTGCAAACATAATAGAGAATAATTGTTGCTTTCGTCATTCCTGTCTGCAAACATAATAGAGGAGAATTATTGCTTGCGTCTTCCTGTCTGCAAACATAATAGATGATATGTGATGCTTTCGTCATTCCTGCCTACAAACATAATAGAGGTTAATTGTTGCTTTCGTCATTCCTGTCTGCAAACATAATAGAGGATATTTGATGCTTTCGTCATTTCTGTCTGCAAACATAATAGAGGATATGTGATGCTTTCGTCATTCCTGTCTACAATCATAATAGAGGATATTTGATGCATTTTCGTCATTCCNATTCAATAGATTAACATATATTTAATAAAAGTGGTAAGATTTAAGATATCAAAACGATGTAGGCATCATTATTAAAGGAAAAAATTATTCCATTACTTTTCAAACCCTGGATAATAGCACTAACGTCACAAATCACAACTAATGTGAAGAATGAGACATTGATGTGTGAATAAGTATAATATTTCTATAATAGTATTCATATTTACATTGGAAAAGTAAATTGTGAAAAAAACAAAACAATTTAATATTGTTTTAATACGTGTCTTTGCTGAAGTTTGTTCATGTTTTTGACGCCACGCGCGTGAGCCTTAGTTTGCACTGTTCTCGCCGTTGACTGGATCTATGAGCTGGTATGCACACTGTTCCGTAAGGATATCTTCACATAATTTGTATTCAAGGTAAACCAATTTCGATTACATAAAAAATCCACTGTTTTCTGCATTTTCCAGCGATGTTTGCTTACAATTAAATAAAAAAATGTTTATGTAAAAAGACCCCAATACAAAAAGCAAGAGACTTTCATAAATTGAATTTTCTACGTTTTTCAATAAGGGGCTTTGTAAATATGGGTCCTGTTTAGTGGGATTTCTTAAAATGCCTGACGTAGACTTGATAAAGGAAAGTTTTCAAAAAGATGCGATAACGTTACCTGGGCAAGCTTTAGAAAAGCACTGCTTTCTTTGTTCGCTCATTCCATAGCAAGAAAGCCCCTTTCCGGCTGGTGCGGGAGCGCTGCAAGACCGGTACCGCCCTATCATGCCACGCCCACAATCGGTGCACGAGGACCACGGCGCCCATCTTGCCCAGCGACCGTTCCGACTTATCAGCGCTGTAAATGGTTGTTTGACTTAAGATTTTTTCTTGAGTAACTGGTCACCATGAAACGTTTAAATCTGAATGTTCCAAAATTGTCTATACTATCCGTATTTCGAAGTGACAGCTTTCTTCAACAAAAACACATTTGAATTAACCCATGTATGCCTTGTGACTCTCCCATCCTTCTGAATTGGATCAATTTATTTCCAAAATTAGGGATGTCTAGTATATTTATTTCTATATTTAGAATATTTCTTACAGAAATTCCTTTAAGCAAACAGCGCAGACCCTGATGAGACGCCGCATCATGCGGCGTCTCATCTGGGTCTACGGTGTTTGCCAGGGCCTTTTTTTCTAGACGCTAGGCATAAATGGGTTAAACAAAAACACCTTTGTAACCAAATACATTTAAATATTGAATAAATTATCAACGAAAAATTATCCGACCGGACTCTTAAGCGAAATCGTTTAACCACTAAAAACGCGACATACGATATTGAATTCGACAAACGCCAATGACTAACACAGACACAACAGAATGTACATCGACACTCTGCATTATATCGCGCACATATCGTGTAATTGTCGACTTTCGACCAGGATCGAATCATGGCCATGTCAGACTGCTGCGAATTTGAGCAACGACTTCTGCACGCCTTAGGGCGCTTTATTACTCGCCGTTAAGTGGGCGACTTGGTCGACTTGGAATTGTTTCAAGCGATATTTGTTCGAGTTCTCTTCAACCTTGACACGAAATTTAAACGACATATGTTGGGTAACCACATTTTATCACGAGTTCAGCATAGAAATATACAATGTAAGTACAAAATACAAAATGCGCGCTATATCTTTTCGACAATACAAAAATCTCTCTTCGAGAATGTACGAGTATGGACGAGTCTGTACGACTTGTGCACTTGTTTATGGGTAATTTGTAAAAGCATATTTAGGAATAGGCACGTCTCCCGAACTCGCAGCAAACTCGTGGCATGTCGTAGATCGATACTATAAAGCAAAACGATACGACGATGGGAGACAAGTTTACGGAGTGTGTTCAAGAGAGCACGTGATTCCTTGGACATGCCTTCGGCACGAATACGAGAAGAAAAAGTCGCTGAGAAGCGGTAATAGTTTGTACATGTCTAACGTTCACGTCGTGACTTGACGAGTCGGTCAAAATAAGAATACATCACTTCTAAAACGTATGCCATATGTACAAGATCTAAACGACACGATATTTACTCGATGGCCAAAGTGCGTCTCTAGTCAATATTGTGTGTACCGCACCGCTTAATATTGTACGTCGTGCAGAGTTCGTAGGCTCGCAATAGAGTAAACGGCTAACCGATTGCATAAAAGGGGAGACAAGTAGATGAGAATGCAGGTTCGAAATAGGGGAGAGTACTGTGTGCAGTTTGTAGGTGCGCTATGTTAGAGACCACATTGTGGAGTTTGTAGGTGCGCTATATGGGAGACAACTGTATGGAGTTTGTAGGTGCGCTATATGGGAGACCTCAGTGTGGAGTTTGTAGGTGCATTATAGAGGAACCACTGTGTGGAGTTTGTAGGTGCGCTATGGGGATGACCATTGAATGGAGTTTGTTGGTTTGCTATACGGGGGGGGGGCACTGTGTGGAGTTTGCAGGTGCGCCATAGGGGGGACCAGTGTGTGGAGTTTGTAGGTGCGCTATAGGGGAGACCACTGTGTAGTTTTTGAAGGTGCGCTATAGTGGAGACTCCTGTGTGGAGTTTGTATGTGCGCTATAGGGGAGTATACAGTGTGGAGTTTGTATGTGCGCTATAGGAGAGACCACTGTGTGAAGTTTGTAGGTGCGCTATAGGGGGGACCACCGTGTGGAGTTTGTAGGTGCGCTATAGGGGGGACCACTGTGTGGAGTTTGCAGGTGCGCTATATGGAAGACCACTGTGTGGAGTTTGTATGTGCGCTATAGGGGATACCACTGTGTGGAGTTTGTAGGTGCGCGCTATAGTGGAGACCACTGTGTGGAGTTTGTATGTGCGCTATAGGGGAGACCACTGTGTGGAGTTTGTAGGTGCGCTATAGGGGAGACCAATGCGTGGAGTTTGTAGGTGCGCTATAGGGGAGACCACAGTGTTGAGTTTGTAGGTACGCTATAGGAGAGACCACTGTGTGAAGTTTGTAGGTGCGCTATAGGGGAGACCACAGTGTGGAGTTTGTCGGTGCGCTATAGTGAGGACCACTGTGTGGAATTTGTATGTCCGCTATAGGGGAGATCACTGTGTGGAGTTTGTAGATGCGCTAGACGGGAGACTACTGTGTGAAGTTTGTAGGTGCGCTATAGAAGGGGACCATTATTTGGAGTGTGTATGTGCGCTACAGGGGAGACCACTGTGTGGAGTTTGTAGGTGCGCTATAGGTGAGACCACAGTGTGGAGTTTGTAGGTTCGCTATAGGAGAGACCACTGTGTGAAGTTTGTAGGTGCGCTATAGGGGAGACCACAGTGTAGAGTTTGTAAGTGCGCTTTAGGGGAGACCACTGTGTGGAGTTTGTGTGTGCGCTATAGGGGAGAACACAGTGTGGAGTTTGTAGGTGCGCAATAGGGGAGACCACCGTGTGGAGTTTGTAGGTGCGCTATAGGGTGGACCACTGTGTGGAGTTTGCAGATGCGCTATATAGAAGACCACTGTGTGCAATTTGTATGTGCGCTATAGGGGAGACCACTGTGTGGAGTTTGTAGGTGCGCTATATGGGAGACCAATGTGTGGAGTTTGTTGGTGCGCTAAAGGGGAGACCACTGTGTGGAGGTTGTAGGTGCGCTATAGGGGAGACCAATGTGTGGAGTTTGTAGGTGCGCTTGACGGGAGACCACTGTGTGGAGTTTGTAGGTACGCTATTGGGGGACCACTGTGTGGAGTTTGTAGGTGCGCTATAGGGGAGACCACTGGGTGGAGTTTGTAAGTGCACTATAAGGGAGACCACTGTGTAGAGTTTGAAGATGCGCTGAAGAGGGACCACTGTGTGGAGTTTGTAGGCGGGCTATAGGGGAGACCACTGTGTTGAGTGTGTAGGTGCACTAAAGTGGGGACCACTGTGTGGAGTTTGTAGGTGCGCTATAGGGGAGACCACTGTGTGGAGTTTGTAAGTGCGCTATAGGGGAGACCACTTTATGGAGTTTTAAGGTGCGCTAAAGGTAGGACCACTGTGTGGAGTTTGAATGTGCGATATAGTGGAGACCACAGTGTGGAGTTTGTATGTGCGCTATAGGGGGGACCAATGTGTGTAGTTTGTAGGTGCGCTATAGTGGAGACCACAGTGTGGAGTTTGTAGGTGGGCTATAGTGGAGACCACAGTGTGGAGTTTGTAGGTTCGCTATAGGAGGGACCAATGTGTGTAGCTTGTTGGTGCGCTATAGGGGAGACCACATTGTGGAGTTTGTAGGTGCGCTATAGGGGAGGCCACTGTGTGGAGCTTGTAGGTGCGCTATAGAGGAAAACACTTTTTGGAGTTTGCAGGTGCGCTATAGGGGGACAACTGTGTGGTTTTTGAAGGTGCGCTGTAGGGGAGACCACAGTTTGGAGTTTGTAAGTGCGCTATAGTGGAGACCACAGTGTGGGGTTTGTAGGTGCGCTATAGGGAAGAGCATTGTATGGAGTTTGTATGTGCGCTATAGGGGAGACAACTGTGTTGAGTTTGTATGTGCGCTATACGGGAGACCACTGTCTGCAGTTTTAAGGTGCCTAATAGGGAAGACCACTATGTGGAGTTTGTAGGTGCGCTTTAGGCGAAACCAGTGTGAGCTGTTTGTAGGTGCGCTATAGGGGAGACCACTGTGTGTAGTTTGTAGGTGTGCTATAGGGGGGACCACTGTGTTGAGTTTGTAGATGCGCTAAAGGGGAGACCACTGTGTGGAGATTGTTGGTGCGCTTTAGGGGAGACCACAGTGTGGTGTTTGTAAGTGCGCTATAGGGGTGCTCACTGTGTGGTGTTTATAGGTGCGCTATATGGGAGACCACTGTGTTGAGTTTGATGGTGCGCTATAGGGTAGACCACTGTGTGGAGTTTGACGGTGCGCTATGGTGGACACCACAGTGTGGAGTTTGTATGTGCGCTATATGGGAAACCACTGTGTGGAGTTTGTAGGTGCGCTATAGGGGGGACCACTGTGTGGTTTTTAAAGGTGCGCTTTAGTGGAGACCACAGTGTGGAGTTTGTAGGTGCGCTATAGGGGAGACCACTGTGTGGAGTTTGTATATGCGCTATGGGGGAGACCACTGAGTGGAGTTTTTATGTGCGCTATAGGGGAGACCACTGTGTGGAGTTTGTAGGTGCGCTATAGGGGGACAACTGTGTGGAGTTTGAAGGTGCGCTATAGGGGAGACCACTGTGTGGAGTTTGTAGGTTTGCTATATTGAAGACCACTTTGAGAAGTTTGTAGGTGCGCTATAGGGGAGACCACGCTGAGCAGTTTGTGGGTGCAAGATAGGGGAGACCACTGTGTGGAGTTTGTGTGTGCGCTATAGGGGAGAACACTGTGTGGAGTTTGTAGGTGGGCTATATTGGAGACCACTGTGTGGAGTTTGAAGGTGCGCTATAGTGAAGACGACAGTGTGTAGTTTGAAAGTGCGCTATAGGGGAGACACTGTGTGGAGTTTTTAGGTGCGCTATAGGGGAGACCACTGTGTGAAGTTTTTAGGTGCGCTATAGTGGAGACCACTGTGTGAAGTTTGTAGGTGCGCTATAGTGGAGACCACTGTGTGGAGTTTGCAAGTGCGCTATAGGGGAGACCACTGTGTGGAGTTTGTAGGTGCGCTATAGGGGAGACCACAGTGTGGAGTTTGTATGTGCGATAGAGAAGTGACCACTGTGTGGAGTTTGCAGGTGCGCTTTAGGGGAGACCACAGTGTGAAGTTTGTATGTGCGATAGAGAAGTGACCACTGTGTGGAGTTTGTATGTGCGATATAGAAGTGACCACTGTGTGGAGTGTGTATGTGCAATATAGAAGTGACCACTGTGTTGAGTTTGTATGTGCGATATAGAAGTGACCACTGTGTGGAGTTTGTATGTGCGATATAGAAGTTACCACTGTGTGCAGTTTATAGGTGCCCTATTGAGACTACTATGGGTGTAATTATTAAGTGCGCTATAGAGGGACCGCAGGGTGCAGTTTGGTCACGTCGGTGAAGGTCGTGATTAGACTGGATTAAACTGTAATCTGATCTTGTCAAAATGCCTATGTTTAGTTCAAGTGTTTTGCTAAAGTATAATCCGGTTAGAAATCGCGTCTACTAATACTTAGAGATTAAATCTGCTTTAAAAATAAGTAGGTATGAACCAAAGTAAAATATGACTTAATATATTCAAGGAGTTTGGCAGATTATGTATCTATAACAAGCGGTTGCGATACAGTGAGGCCAAATGTATGTCACGCGGGAATAAGTTTTCAAATTAAATCTTTAATCAACTTGCCATCAATTAAACTGATGTGCAATTTCAGTTCAATTATTTGAATAAACTCAGAAATTATCCGGGTACAAATAATCCAGTGTTTAAACATTTCAACATTCTTTGTATTGGTTTGAAAAAACAACATTTACAGCTCGATACAGATTTCGAAGTTTGTTATTTTAAAAGATGTGCTATTTATTCCATTACGGCATATTGAATATACTTTACCTACTATCAAAAAAACGAAAACTCATATCAGGATTTAATAAATGATGTAGATACATGTAGACTCTATAACCCTATTTGGCCAACTATACTGAACATATACTCCTAAATCCGAAGATTTATGAAATCTCTTTTAATAGTCCGATACATTTGCCGACCTAAAATAAGTAACAGTAAATAAACATATTTTTTTTCTAGTTAGTCTTATGAACGGGAACAAGTTTCTGATATAAAAGGTTTAAAACTAATCGAAGATATTTGGTATTAGAACTCCAGTTGTTAATCATCTGGCTTTGGATCAAAGAAAATTAGGTGGGCTCTTGGAAAACGGTGTTTAATTCATGTGCTTAAAGTGTCGTCCCAGATTAGCCTGTGTAAACTAATCAGGGAAGACACTTTTCGCTTTGATTGCATTTTTTGTTTAAAGGATGTCCATTCTTAGCAAAATTACGCGGAATATGTCGTCCATGATAAGCCTGTGTAACCTTAACAGGCTTATCTTTGACGACACTTAACGCACTTGCATTAAGCCCCGTTTTCCCGGCTTATCCACCGATATGAAAACCTTCCGTTTCACCAACTTTGCTATTTTTACAGATGAATATATTGTTTTTAAAAGTACATTATATAATGTTTTAACTGTAACTGGAAGTATTTGTTAGTACTATTTCAGGCCGGCAAACTTATCGAGGTCGGATTATATATATATAAATGGGGGTTAATGCATGTGCGTAAAGTGTCGTCCCATATTAGTCTGTGCAGTCCGCAGGCTAATCAGGGACGACACTTTCCGCCTAAATGGATTTTGTCAAGAAGAATCTTTCTTTAAACGAAAAATATCATACAAGCGGAAAATGTCGTCCTGCGGATTGCACATGCTAATCTGGGACGACATTTTACGCACATGCATTTAACCCCGTTTTCTCAGAGGGCGCATCATATTAATATACAATTGAACGATTACAGTAACCATTGTCGACTGCCGAGACCTGTCCAGAGACAGTTCCAGATAGCGTCCAAACGGCTACGAAAAACAACGCCGTATAGAGTGCCATTGGGGGTAGCCTGTTAAAGAAAACAACGCCGCATAAATAGTCGTCATGGTTATCAGTTAAGGAATTCGTCCCATAGAAGGTAGTTATGGTAGAATGTTCAAAAGGGAGCATCCCGACATAAACCCGAGGACATAAACATGTGAGTTTGGTTGATGGTCCCCATACAGGACATGTGGGATTTTACTCCGGTTTTCCCCAACAGCATAAGACCACGCCAAAAGTAAATATCTTTCAGTAAAAAACACGTTGGGAAGGAGTGCGGGTACACACTCCATTTCCTTACATAATGCAGCCTTAGACACGGAAGGACCTCATAAACTTCGAAATAAAACGCACTCGTCCCGAGGATATCTCGACACGCTTTCTTCTTTATTATTATCTTTATGTTAGAAAAGTTTGAACGTTCATGATACATAATCGGGAGTCACTCATGATTGATCAGTCAATTTTCTGTCTATGAAGTCCAAACAGTGACCCTTTAGTGCAGATTTAACAGGCATGCGCGCACGCACCCATTCACGCACACATACACATACGCACACGCATTCAATCCATAATCGAACATTTGTGACTGAAACATTATAAACAGTAGCCTATATTATAAAACGTATTAACCCATTTATGCCTAGTGGACTCTCCCATCCTTCTAAATTGGGTCAATTTATTTCCAAAATTAGGGATGTCTAGTATATTTATTTCTATATTTAGAATATTTATTACAGAAATTCCTTTAAGCAAACAGCGCAGACCCTGATCATCATGCAGCGTCTCATCTGGGTCTACGCTATTTGCCAAGGCCTTTTTTTCTAGACTCTAGGCATAAATGGGTTTATAAGAAATGAACGACATTCAGATTCACAAGTTTGGCGACTAAACCTTTGCAAATCAGATGACTATATATTTTGTTTATGTTTGCAAGGTGAGTTCTGATTTTATATTATGTATATGTTTATACAATACAAAATAATTGAAATGCAATACAAATATAATTATTTTTTGTATACAATTTCGTTTTAAGAAATGTTTGGTCACACTATATCAAATTCCACATGGACAGACAATAACTTTTCCTTTTTAAAATAATAATAATAATAATAATAATAAAAGCTTTATTTACAGAAGGTTACACATAAAGACAATGACACATTATACATATTATGCAGATGAATCAATACTTTTTTACAATGTGGCCTTCTTAAAATAACAAACACATATAGGTCTATAACAAGTAAAACATTCAAACAATATTTGCTAACACCCACACATAACACACATTTTGCCTTTTAGACAGACACACATGAAATATCATTGATTAGAAAATAACATGACATATCATTGATTAGAAAATAAATGTGTTTTATATTGCCTTTTAAAAGCAGAGATAGAGCATGCCATTCGTATTTCAATTGGTATACTGTTCCAAATATCCATGCTATGGTATGAAAAAGCTCGTTTCTTATAACCTGTATTCGCTTTGGTATTAACAATATCGATATGGGTGGCAGACCTTAAGTTATATTTGTGATTTTGAGAAAAAGTTATAATATTATTTAAATATTCTGGAGTCTGATTGTTGACACATTTATATATCAAGATTGCCGTGTGGTACTTACATCTATTATTAAACGAGAGCCATTTAAGCTGTAAAAACAATTCTTTGGATGGTGTTCTATTTGGCTTTTGTAGAATGACTTTCGCTGCGCGTTTTTGTAAAACATTCACTTTTGTTAAATTGGTTTTATTAGCGCTGCCCCAGATCGTTCAACAGTAATCGAAAGTGGTAAGAATATATGAATTATGAAATAATTTCTTCATATCAAAAGTGAGATAATTTGATATCTTTTTTAGCAGAGTTATTTTACTGCTTATTTTAGAGCATGTTTTATCAATGTGTACTTTCCATTGCAGATGTTTGTCGATATAAAGTCCTAAAATTTTATGGCTAGTGACATTTTCAATAGCGTTATTATCTATTTTTCAGATTAAGGTTGATATTTTTAATTTTTTGTTTCGAGCCAATAAGCATGCATTTTGATTTATTAGGGTTTATCATCATGTTATTTAGGGTGCACCATTTTTGTATGGAATAAATATCATTTTGTAAGTTAGTCTAAATTTCTGAAGGATTGGCCCCAGTAGCATATAGTGTCGTGTCATCATCAGCATACAAGTCTTTGTCTGATTGATTAAGTAATAATCCAATATCATTTATATAAATAAGAAACAAGAGAGGACCCAAAATAGAACCTTGTGTATACAAAAAATAGACTGCTCAGTCCTCGTCACAATTGTTTTGGAAATCAACGTTATGTATATCTATTTATTTGTTTGATATGGAGCTGTCATGGTATTTTATGATCGGCATTAACTTTACGCTTCCAACTCATATCGTTTTCTGTTAACCCATTTATGCCTAGCGTCTTGAAAAAAAGGCAAACAGCGTAGACCCAGATGAGACGCCGCATAATGCGGCGTCTCAACAGGGTCTGCGCTGTTAAATAAATGAATTTCCGTAAGAAATATTCTAAATATATAAAAAATATACTAGACAACCCTAGTTTTGGAAATAAATTGATCCAATTTAGAAGGATGGGAGAGTCCACTTGGCATAAATCTGTTAATGTCGGCATGCACAATCAACGGGTTTTATAATTCGTAAACGGAAACTTTCTAGGCCAAAATAGACCCCAATTAAAAATAATACACACTTTTATAAACACATTTTCACAAAACTAGAAGTATATAAAAAATAAGAACCCAAAATACAAATTTCTAAAGAATACTAATATATTAACTTTTCGCTTCCAACTAATATTGTTATCTGTTAATGTCAGCATGAATAAATGGAAACTTTCTCGGCCAAAATAGACCCCAACAAAATATACAATTTTAATACACACTCTCATAAACAGATTTTCACAAAACTAAATGAAAAAAAAGCAACAAAAAAAATCAGGAAAAAAAACAACAAATTTCTAAGAAAAAGAACACTTATATAATACAAAAGTGGTACTAACCTTCTAACGGTATATTTTCTGTATATTTTCTGTATTGGTGCTGGACTATCAGGCCTTATGGTAATATTATGAGCATTACCGGCTATGACCGTATGAGGCCAAGAGCAAAGGTTTTTAAACGGCTTTAGAACACACAAATTTGATTCGATGTTTACCGTGCCCATGATTTTCAAACGCCGTCTAACTAAAAAGGAATACATTAGGTAGATAGCTGTACTTAATTAATTAATTGTACTTAAACAGTTTTGTTAAAATTCTAAAATATTGGTTCATAATTCTTAACAGGTAAAATATCATAATGCAAATTGTTAACAAACAAAAGATTTAAATATGTACTAGAATTTATACAAATCGGGTCTAGAATGTCAAGAATATGTTCAATAATTTTAGATTTGGTTATGTTTTTGAAGAGCCAATTGGTGTGCAAGTAAACGTTTAATTAGCGAGTTCAAATGTTGACTTGTTGACAATTTAAAACAAGAGTGGTATGGTAAAATGATTTACAGTCATATATGAGATATAGATCATGTTTTTTCTGTATTAATTAGCTAGGTTTGCATTATTATTAATTGCATTAAAACACTCACACGCACGCACGCATTCACACCCACTCACATTTCAGTTTTTCTCTTTCAAAAACATACACACTTTTTAACTGAGTTTGAACCATATTACTGTGATGTTCAACATTTTTCTTCCCAAATTGAATTAAATACATATACGTGATAATTTTTCACGTTTTTCGCCCAAAATAATTATATACTTTAAACTAAATTTTTAATATTGTTAATGAACATCTCACATGCTACGAGCTGGATGACGCTAAACAAATAACCAAATTGGTGAGGCCTTATTAACATAAGAAATTATTTTTTATCCGATTGGGATCAATTAAAGCCAGTTGATCGGATTCAAACGTGTTTATGGTCATAAAAAGGTCAACCATAAGAACGCCTGGCAAAATGCCTTAGTAAAAACGACTGTTATTAAAAATCTTTTAGGAACAATCGGGCGGTGGTTTTAGTGTCAGAGCATGAATGAATGGGTGATTTTTTTTAGAACAACGAACTATATAAGGTCTTCCTGGTTTAAATGACAACATCGATCGTTGTTATTATCCGATTATTAGCTTTGTTTAACCAAAAAAAGATGTGTTTTTTTTTTACACACAAAAGGTCCCAAGTAACTCGGGAAGCAATTACACGTTAAAAATCAAATTCGATGGACGGTTACTCATAGATGAAAAAAAATTTGAATAACGGTTTCGTAGTTTGAATATTTAATTAAAATGTCATTCGCATATCATTGAAAAACACTTCAAAATAATAGCGCTTTGAGTTTCTAGCCACACGCTTAAAAATAAAGATAAGAAATGTGGATTAAATGAATATCATATATGGGTCTAAAATGAATAACTTTGATTCCTATAATTGNAAAAAAAAAAATAATGAAAAAAAAATAATGAAAAAATACATACATGGAATCACTTGACAATTACATGGATATTGGTTGGCATCGTTATGGTCACATGGTATAAAAAATACCCACTTGAGTTGGAACGCCTTTCCGGTCACTTTCAAGGTTAATGACTACTTAACGGATTTGGAAAAACTCCATGTACTTTCAGTGGTTGGGATTACTGTCCTTGTTTGGAACTGCTTCCATGGTTTGGGGTTACTATCCGTGTTCGGGACTACTTTCAAGTTGAATGACTATTTCCGGGCCTGGGGCCACCTTTTTCGTCTGGTTATACTTTCCGGGTATGGGACTTATTTCCGGGTAGGGACTTATTTCCGGGATTGGAAATTTAAGTATACCTGTTAAAATGATGTGATCACTTACACGAGTTCAAAGATCACGTTTTTCTAACGGCTGTTTTGGCAATGTTCAAGTCCATAGATTAAGACCGCAATGTGACGAAAATATTTGTCCTTGATCCAAGTCAGGTGAAAAACCTTTTCAGTGGCACCATATTGAAGTATTGTTTAATCCGTGTACATGCAATAGTACTTTCGACTGTGTTCTTTAAATCAATAAAATAGTATCAATTATCGAGATACTATTTTAATACATTAATAATATTAATTCACAACGCTGTGTGAATTGAAAACACGTGTATAATGCGTTTCCTTACTTGCTCTTAAACGTTAATAGGTTATCAATCAGGCTTAATAGGTTAGTTTAGAATATAGACAAATGTACAATAAAACAAAATATTTTCATAAACTGTATAAGAATTTGTAATAATACAAATAGTATGACAATTCAAAAAGTATTCCCTATATTGCGTCCGGCTAATTTGCAAAGTAATCATAGCTTGCTAAAGAGTAACCTGACAGTGATTTTTAAGCATACCTATTTTAAGTTCTGTCGCGATGATGAGATTTGTTTCCGTACAGAACACGAATACAATAAATAAAAGTATTTCCTTATAACTCGGTGTATGTTGACATGAAACAAGCGCACGAACAAGCCAAGTAGAGATATATGAAACAAAATCTANGATTGATACTCGCGCTTCTCACCTAGACGATCCGGGTTCAATGCCCGTTCCCGAAATAATGTGAGTTTGGTTGTTGGTCAGCAGATCGGACCGGTGAGGTTTATTCCGGGTGCTCTGCCTCGGGGCCCACAACACAAGACCATACCAAAGTTGACATTCTTTAAGAAACACCTATAAATATCTGGAAATTGCAGCTATACTTAAATAAAATCATGTATATAATACTGTTAAAATCGGCTAAAAGTCCATCTTAACAAACAAACTAACGTATTTGCATTGGTCTTGATTTTAATTGGCAATGGTGTTTAACCCAAAACGATTATTTTATTTTTCACTTTAGATAACATCAACATAAATAACATTTAGAGCTTTTTGTTTGGATATTTATTTTGACCGACCAATCGCAATACTGGATTAATGACGTCCTTAAAATTCAATTACGTCACTTAAGTAAACAACAAATGGGCGTTTAATGGGGCGGCGAACATTTAACGGGCTGTTAAGTATAGACAATAACTTAATGATTTGATTCTGCTATTTTATTTGATAACATGTAAAGATACGCTTAATCTAAATAATTGAAGAATTATTAATTTAAACCCGGCACTAAAATCAAAACAAGAACAACAACCAAACGATATAATGCTAGCAACACAATAACACAAGTACACGTGCGTACACTCTTCTAAAATATTATCAGTCCAACACTTTCACTGAACATCGTTCATACTCATATCTTCAAAAACATCTGATGCGGAGCTTCATGAGATGCGCGAGTCGCTTACTAGTATGTGAAGATACGTCTCGAGTCGTCATTGGGCGGTGAACGATCATAACATGAACGCTACAGAGGGGGCTTCAACAGAAGGTGAGACGCTGTTGTGATGGCACTGAGGAAGTCATCAACAGCAGCAAACTTCTTAATATTCTTCGTCCGGATAGCGATACATAGCCTTACAAACTGCGTTACGGTTGAAATGATCCTTGTACAACTCCAGCCCAGCCTGCAGCTCTTCGGTGCAGCAAAATTTGCACGAAGTTTCCATCGTCGTCATCCTCATAGAGTCGTTTTTCGAGATATTGGCGTGCAAGGAAGCGAAAACATGTACTGTGGACAGTATGCAGAGGCTGGTGATTGTTCGCCTTCTTGCGTGCGTATGCGTCTGCTATTTGCCACTGTCGCGTGTTGCGTCTTACAGCATCACGGCCCGCTCGTAGGCCTCCTTATGACGGTCGCTTGGTGTTCGTGTTTTCGAAATGTCTGTGGCTCATTCTTTCAGTTTGAGCACACCCAGTCAGCCAAGAAAAATATTATCATATTTTATGGTGGGCCCATATAACGTGTATAAATACAATATGCCGAGTAGAATACCACATGGGGAGAGGATTTACATTACAAATTAACAGTTATTCAGAAAAGAAATAGATTACACTAATCATAAATGCTATTAAATAATCAGCACCTGTGCAAACGCACCAAAGTGCCATAGCGAATTAAAGCCGCATGCATAGACGAAATTTAGCAAAATAGACTTTGGGGTTACACAACGTACATTGAGACTTATGTAAAGACAACTGGTACAAATATTTGTGCGGCGGATATGCTGTATATTGAAATATTATTACAATGGTTTGGTAGGGGTAAACAGAGTTCATTAGAACAGTTAATTCAAAGTTAAAAGTCTTTCTTTGTTATCACTTTATTAAAGTTTAGTTATTATATTATATTTTATTTTATTATATTCGAACTTTAATTACTGATTGCGTTTCAGAAATTAATACATGACAGGACAAACGTGTCGGATTCATTAGATCTAATCGTACATGCATTATAATATTCGTTTACGGCGTAGCTGGCGTGCCCAGGTTTTGAAACTTTCTGAATAGCCATATGGAATGTGGAATAATCCTGACAGAAGACCCAAATACATATTTCCTTGCAAAGGAATTGGCTAATTGGATGGGATTTCTTCAAAACTGTACCTACGCATCTGTTCAAGATGAATGGAAAACAGTTGTAAATCTGACCCATCGCTTGTTATTGTTTACCGATTTAAATTGTAAGATTGCGAACAACTAAGGTTAATACCGTGTTCTCAAAATCTTAGTAACTACTACGATTCACCGAACAAAGTAGTACTGATGCATCATTTATGTCAGAGATTTCAGTTCTTCAACTGCATTCATTCACAAATTGGCACATAAGGTGAATATCATTCTAAATGGAATGATTTTGAGGGGACTAAATAGCAAAACAGTCAATAAACAAATTATGATTAGTACTAACTTGTCACGTATGAGCACATTTATGCAAAATTAAAATAGTTCACCATTATATATCATAGTCACGTGTTATTTTCGCGCAGCACAATTATCCATTAAGAACTTTTCAACAAACCGGAACCACGTTCGAACTCAGCTGAAATATCATTAGAACACATGTTCTTACCAAGTTTAATAAAGATTTGACTATAAATGCGACTTCTAGAGTGTTAACAAGCTTTTTCTTAACTTAAACATAGTGACCTATTTTTTGACATCACATGATCCAGATTCGAACTTGGCCAAGATATAATTTGGATAAATGTTCTGACCGTGTTTAATACAAATTGGACAATAAATTTGGCCTCTAGAGTGTTAACAACATAAAAGCTAACGACGGACGACGAACGACGCACGAAGGACAAAAGGCGATCACAAAAGCTCACCATGAGCAAGTACCTCATGTGAGCTAAACAGAAGCTTTTATTCAATAATGGAATTTCTCAATGCCAATTTATTGAAAACAGCTTTTAACAAATTAATATATGTCAAAATATGTGTTATAGTATTATGAAATAATACCCAAGTGAAATCTAAAAAGGTTATAAAATATGCATCCCTGCACTGATTATGAATTCACTAATGATGTTTTAATACTATCATATTGCTTATGGTTATATTTCTTAAATTTGCAAGAGAAAATTACTTGTATCAGTAAATCGGTTATTTAATACGATTTCAAAAAAATAAAATAAAATAGAATATCAATCAATTTGAAGCCAATCATTAATTTAGCCCCACGCAATATCTAAAACTAAGAATAGTCTGAAAAATCATCTAAAGACAATTACTGGTTTCCAGAGATTTCCTAATATGGAACCTGTCAGATTCATGAATCCTACATCTGGACATTGGGTTTGAGCTGTTTTGGTAGTTGAACTTTCGTTTAGATTTCGATGTTTGAATAGCCAGCCCGGGAAGAAGCTTGATATAGTTATATAATTACATAATATAGGTACGTGTAGTTTTGACCTTATTCCCTAATTGACCTAATGTTTGAGGTGACAGGAATACGTTTAATACTAATTCCAATCATTATGTCATTTCATGTAAATTCTTCAACTTTATTTGACCAGAGTTTAACCTTTTCAGATATACTAGTCAGTAGGTTAATCGGTTTATGTTCCTTTTAATAATTAATCCCGTATAATCTTTTATTGAATTACAAGCAGATTAACGATCGTACTCAAAGGATTGTACTTGTACTACTGGCTTGATATTTAAAGGTTAAATACCTGTTTAAGTTTTAAGCGGACTGATAAAAAGACATCAATGACCGACAACTCTTCCGCGCTTAATACGAAATTGCATTGAGTATGAAATGTAATTTCTTTATAGGTGGGACAAGTTGGCACTGACATCGACAATCGACATTCGACATTCGAATATCGAGCTGGGACGAATATCGAGCTAGCTCTGACATCGACATTCGGCACAAGTCCCGAATATCGAGCTGAGGCGAATGTCGAGCCAGCTCTGACATCGACATTCGACACTAATCCCGAATATCGAGCTGGGCGAATATCGAGCCAGCTCTGACATCGACATTCGACACTAGTCCCGAATATCGAGCTTGGGCGAATGTCGAGCCAGCTCTGACATCGACATTCGGAACTAGTCCCGAATATCGAGCTGGGACGAATGTTGAGCCAGCTCTGGCATCGACATTCAGCACTAGTCCCGAATATCGAGCTGGTACGAATATCGAGCCAGCTCTGACATCGACCTTCGACACTAGTCCCAAATATCGAGCTGGGGCGAATGTCGAGCCAGCTCTGACATCGACATTTGACACTAGTCCCGAATATCGAGCTGGGGCGAATGTCGAGCCAGCTATGACATCGACATTCGACACTTGCCCCGAATATCGAGCTGGGGCGAATGTCGAGCCAGCTCTGAAATCAAAATTCGGCACTAGTCCCGAATATCGAGCTGGGGCGAATGTCGAGCCAGCTCTGACATCGACATTCGGCACTAGTCCCGAATATCGAGCTGGGGCGAATGTCGAGCCAGCTCTGACATCGACATTCGGCACTAGTCCCGAATATCGAGCTGGGGCGAATGTCGAGCCAGCTCTGACATCGACATTCGGCACTAGTCCCGAATATCGAGCTGGGGCGAATGTCGAGCCAGCTCTGACATCGACATTCGGCACTAGTCCCGAATATCGAGCTGGGGCGAATGTCGAGCCAGCTCTGACATCGACATTCGGCACTAGTCCCGAATATCGAGCTGGGGCGAATGTCGAGCCAGCTCTGACATCGACATTCGACACTAGTCCCGAAAATCGAGCTGGGGCGAATGTCGAGCCAGCTCTGACATCGACATTCGGCACTAGTCCCGAATATCGAGCTGGGGCGAATGTCGAGCCAGCTCTGACATCGACATTCGACACTAGTCCCGAATATCGAGCTGGGGCGAATGTCGAGCCAGCTCTGACATCGACATTCGGCACTAGTCCCGAATATCGAGCTGGGGCGAATGTCGAGCCAGCTCTGACATCGACATTCGGCACTAGTCCCGAATATCGAGCTGGGGCGAATGTCGAGCCAGCTCTGACATCGACATTCGGCACTAGTCCCGAATATCGAGCTGGGGCGAATGTCGAGCCAGCTCTGACATCGACATTCGGCACTAGTCCCGAATATCGAGCTGGGGCGAATGTCGAGCCAGCTCTGACATCGACATTCGGCACTAGTCCCGAATATCGAGCTGGGGCGAATGTCGAGCCAGCTCTGACATCGACATTCGGCACTAGTCCCGAATATCGAGCTGGGGCGAATGTCGAGCCAGCTCTGACATCGACATTCGGCACTAGTCCCGAATATCGAGCTGGGGCGAATGTCGAGCCAGCTCTGACATCGACATTCGGCACTAGTCCCGAATATCGAGCTGGGGCGAATGTCGAGCCAGCTCTGACATCGACATTCGGCACTAGTCCCGAATATCGAGCTGGGGCGAATGTCGAGCCAGCTCTGACATCGACATCCGGCACTAGTCTCGAATATCGAGCTGGGGCGAATGTCGAGCCAGCACTGACATCGACATTCGGCACTTGTCCCGAAAATCGAGCTGGGACGAATGTCGAGCCAGCTCTGACATAAAAATTTGACACTAGTTCCGAATGTCGAGCTGTGGCGAATGTCGAGCCAGCTCTGAATAGACATTCGGTTCTAGTCCCGAATATCGAGCTGCGGCGAATGTCGAGCCAGTTCTGACATCGACATTCGACACTAGTCCCGAATATCGAGCTGGGGCGAATATCGAGCCAGCTCTGACATCGACATCCGGCACTAGTCTCGAATATCGAGCGGGGTGAATGTCGAGCAAGCTCTGACATCGACATCCGGCACTAGTCCCGAATATCGAGCTTTACATCAAATGCAGAAGCGAAGAATGTCCAAAACCTTTATGGTGACGAAGAAGAAGTCTTCTTTCGTTATCTAGATCATGAGTGGAGATCAATTGTAACGTCCGAATGTAATAATTCAACATGTCCGTACCCACACAAGACGTATAACGAAACGCCTGGAGTCCTAGTGAGGTAAATGGAATTAATGTTTTCAAAGTTATCTACACTCATATTTATCCAATAGGCTGTCCGACCAGCGCAGCGGTTGGCACACTCGCCTCTCGCTCCCGGCGCATGTGGATTTGTTTAATGGTCATGTGGGGTTTCCCCTGAGTTCTTATTCCTCTGTCCGAAACACAAAACCTAGTCAAAATTTAAAATCTTTTGATAAAAAAATAAATAGCTTTAAATTGCATATATCATTCAAAATTCGCCTCAACCTTCGTAAAACAAAGTTAACTATGTAGAAGTGCTGGGACACCCCCGGGTCCTCACATAATGAAGCTTCAGGCGCGGAACGACCTCATAAACTTCAAAACACAAACACACGCACACTAGCACGCAAACCGCCCCCACACTATTGCCTAAGAAACATAATTAGTTCAAATGTTTAATCAAACAGGAGAAAAACATCGGTAAGCAAATCAGATGTATTTATATTTTTTTCGCAAAAAGTCATCGCTCAAGGCTAATTAAATAATCTTTATTATATATACCATTTTCTTCTTCACACAGTTTTTATGAAACTAGTTTTCTCTTATAATAATTATATTGAATGGCTGTGCACCTATTTTAATAAAGGCTATGTATATGGATAGATATTTGTGGAAACAACTGCTTTTCCGCTAATTTCATGAGCCGAAATAGTTTCATTGCTCATACTGCATTTACCACTTTATCTCGGCGATTTTAATCGTGATCTTAAAACTTCAAGAAAACGTCGGATTAAAAACGTCAACCACAAATTGATGCACGTGCTATATTATTGTTAATACATGTAATAATAATAATAATTATTATTATTATCGTTATTATTATTAGTATTATCATTATTAGTATTATTGTTATACGCCAGTCGAAGACGGGACGTATTATGTGACCATACATGGCGGGCGGGCGTCCGGGCGTCCGCCGTTCAGTACTTTTTTACGCAGTATAACTCTGACATCATTAAACCTATTCACATGAAACTTCATACATGTATAGAACTCACCCAGAAGAAGTGCAATTAACAAGAACCATTAACTCTAGCCCCTGAATTACTTGAAATGTCTCCCTTTTTTTAAATTTGTCTTGTATAGGTCATAACTTCACATCAAAGTTGGAACAAAGGTAGTTAAGAAGTACAGCGCACAAGAATCATAACTCTAGCTCGCATACTTCCCTTTGTTGGTTTTACCTTTTATCTTGGTTTCCTGTTTTCTTGAAATAAAAATATCATGATCAGATGATTGAAATATTACTTTGTACATCAACATTATTATTTTTTGTTTTGGGAAGCGATGGGCAGTTTTTGTTCTATCAGTAGTCTTATATTTACTAATAAATTATAACAATAATTATCTTTATTATTATCATAACAATTTAATTGTAATAATAATCAACTTAATACTGGTAATTATTAATAGTATTACTATCATTTTCACAATTACAAATGTATACAAAATATATATGTTTTTGTCAAAATATTCTTTATCACCCTTTTATGCGTACAGCGATAAATTGTTTATTGTAGCAATAGTAAATATATTCACCGTTGCGTGACAAAGATTTTTATGCAACATATTTTTATTTAATACAGCACAAAAAGTGCAGTGGCTTCAGCGCAAGCTTGTATGGATACATGGATGAAAACAACAGAAAAATGTTGGGCTTCCGAAAAGAAGGACGAAAAAAGGCTTGCCAAATGTAAGAAACCTGATAAAACATGTTTAAAATGTTTTTTGTCTATTTCAGATGATACACACGCTTAAGAAACAAGAGCTTTTATTTTGTATATGTAACTCTGCACTGTTGTTAGGAATGTAAAATTCAAAACTTAATGTGTATTATCATTTTTCGGTGGTTCTTACCCATGTTTTGTCAGAATGACTTGCTTGGTTCAGAGTTGTACCGTTTAATTACTTACACCTAGGCGGGAATACCAATTGATCGAATTTGCTTGTTAACAAAACGTCGCTTTCGCGACTTATTATAACGTACACTTTGAGTCAAAAGTAAATGTATCCACTTTACCTAAATAGATTAAAATAAAGAATATTTTGTGAGTTACAGAAAAGTATAAAGTGTATCGTGTGGGAGGCTTAACGAACGCTACCAAGTCTCGAACCAAAATTAGTCTGTCCCCGACATTCACATAATATTTAAGTTGTCCTAGTATGTTATGACATAACCAATGTTTCGTCAGTTTCGGATAAGATTTTCTGTAAAAAAGGCTGCTTAGTAGTAGCAACGCGATTTGTTAGTTTTGATGATACATAACTGCAGTTTATGGACTGATTTATCTTGCAGGATCACAGCTTCTTGCAAAGGGTTGAGAACTATGAACAGACAAATAACGCATTCCTCACCAGTATTGATTGTGAGGGTAGTTGAACTTGTTGAGTGACACAAACTGTGCCTGGATGCTCTTTTGAACAATTCTGAAATTTCCATTGATGGCCAGAGGTATAAACTTATTGGACTCACATTGCATCGTGAAAACCATTGCTGTTCGATTGTCGTTTCCCAAGAGCATGGATTTCTGTGGTATGACGGGCTCATTGGTCGGTTACAACCGTTCAAGAAGACACAATCCGATTCCTGGACACCCGCGCATGCAATTTATTGCTTAGAGTAAACAATAATTAAACTTACTTAGTTTAGATGCATGTAATACAACATGATTAATTTCAAGGCAAATGCAGTGAACGTGGAAACAAATTATTCGGGTAAGATACCACTAACTCGTCGTGTATCACTCCGTGCTCCAGAAAGTAGTGCATATCACGAAAGAGTTCCCTTTCTCTTCCTTAATTAAGACCATTTATCATCGTCAGCTTTAGTTTTCATGTTTATTTATAAAATCCTACGTCTATCTGCAACATTTCAGTGCATTCACTGAGAATCGAGGCTTTGGTCGAAATATGAGTGTCGTACGCCAGTTATTCACGGGTGCCTGTATTCAAGCGAAATGTATTTTCTTTGAAGTAGTGTGACATATCGTTTTTATGCTCCCCCGAAATTTTTGGTGGGAGCATATAGTCGCCGCTTCGTCTGTCCGTCCGTGCGTTACTTTTCCGGGCTATTTCTCAGCAACTAATGACCGGAATTCAATGAAACTTTATGGGAAGCTTCACTACCAAGAAGAGATGTGCATATTATCAGCCAGTTCTGGTCGGATGATTTTTCACAGAGTTATGGCTCTTTGAAATTTTCCAGTAACTGTACATATAGTGCAATTCTTGTCCGGGCTATTTCTCAGCAACTAATGACTGGAATTCAATGAAACTTTATGGGAAGTTTACTACCAAGAGGAGATGTGCATATTATCAGCCGGTTCTGGTCGGATGATTTTTCACAGAGTTATGGCCCTTTGAAATGTTCCATTGTACATATAGTGCAATTCTTGTCCGAGCTATTTCTCAGCAACTTATTACGGGATTTCAATGAAACTTTATGGGAAGCTTCACTACCAGTAGGAGATGTGCATATAATCAGCCGGTTCTGGTCGGATGATTTTTCACAGAGTTATGGCCCTTTAAAATTTTCCATTATACATATAGTGCAATTTTTGTCCGAGCTATTTCTCAGCAACTTATTACGGGAATTCAATGAAACTTTATGGGAAGCTTCACTACCAACAGGAGATGTGCATATTATCAGCCGGTTATGGTCGGATGATTTTTCACAGAGTTATGGCCCTTTGAAATTTTCCGTTAACTGTACATATAGTGCAATTCTTGTCCGGGCTATTTCTCGGCAACTAATGACCGGAATTCAATTTAACTTTATGGGAAGCTTCACTACCAA
>VMBQ01000456.1:101977-158053 GCA_007657795.1 Dreissena rostriformis
TAGTATGCTTATACCCTATTGGAAGAAAAAGTATGCTTAGATCCCATATTTAGAATATAGTATGCTTATACCCTATTGGAAGAAAAAGTATGCTTAGACCCAATATTTAGAATATAGTACCCTATTGGAAGATAAAGTATGCTTTGATCCTATATTTAGAATATAGAATGCTTATACCCTATTGGAAGATAAAGTATGCTTAGATCCTATATTTAGAATATAGTATGCTTATACCCTATTGGAAGATAAAGTATGCTTAGACCCTATATTTAGAATATAGTATGCTTATACCCTATTGGAAGATAAAGTATGCTTAGATCCTATATTTAGAATATAGTATGCTTATACCCTATTGGAAGATAAAGTATGCTTAGACCCTATATTGAGAATATAGTACCCTATTGGAAGATAAAGTATGCTTTGATCCTATATTTAGAATATTGTATGCTTATACCCTATTGGAAGATAAAGTATGCTTAGACCCAATATTTAGAATATAGTACCCTATTGGAAGATAAAGTATGCTTTGATCCTATATTTAGAATATAGTATGCTTATACCCTATTGGAAGATAAAGTATGCTTAGACCCAATATTTAGAATATAGTATGCTTATACCCTATTGGAAGATAAAAGCATGCTTAAACAATATTGGAATATATACGTATGCTTGAACACTATTCGACGAACAAGTTTTCTTTAACCCTATTGAATTATAAACACAATCCTTAAACCCTATTGAACGATAAAAGTATATTTTAACCCTATTGGTAGAAAAAGTATTCTTAAATACTATAAATAGAAAAATGCACGTATGAACCTGGTTATAAACGGAAGTTAATATATAATTTAAACATATATTTTTGAGCAATAATTATCGTACAGTTACTATAGGAATCTGCATTGATAACATTCAGAATGAAACGTTAATTGAAAGTATATAACGGACCGCAGTTGTGCAGTCTGGTCAGGAGCTACCCTGACCGCTATGGGGTTTCGTGGTCTCATTAACGGACAGCGAAGCTCCTGACCAGACTGTGCGAATACATAAGACCCATTTTCGAATGACGTGGCTCTTACCATACTATGTTTGGTAATAGAAATGTAATGGAAATAAAAATAAAAAAACTATATGGGTCGCGCTCTGATAAAAGAGGGTTTAATGCAAATGCTTAAAGTGTCGTCCCATTGTAGCTTGTGCAGTCCACACAGGCTCATCAGGAACGACACTTTTCGCTTAAACTGGATTTCTGCTAAGAAGTGACTTTCTTCAAACGAAAAGTATTATAAAAGCGGAAAGTGTCGTCCCTGATTAGCCTGTGCGGACTGCACAGGCTAATCAGGGACGACACTTAACGCACATGCATTAAACCCCCTTTTCTCAGAGCGCGACTTATATGTTCAAACCCACGTAGTTGGGTGCGCAGTTGACCACGGTCTCGCAGGAGTCAAGTGTGTCCTGTACATCACATTGAAAACACATCGGTCCGCGGATGCTGACGTCTGGTATAGCTGGAAAAATTATTATAATAATAGCTGTTTTTAAATGTATTAACTAACTAAGCTATTCACGTTTGGTAAAGTCTAAATAATTATTATATGAAGAAAAAACGTCGAACGAAACAAAAAAATACTTCACTTGGATCAAAATCCGCAGTGTTAAAACTCAATGTGTGACGCGTTATTACCTCTGAGCAATTCAGAAGAATTTAATACCTTATTTTAAATGCTATCATTGTAATACGTTTCTTTTAATTTCAAGAAAAGCGATATAAACGCATTCTAATTTAATCTTTTTATTATATTTTTCATATATTTTTCTTGGCGTTTCGTGTTCATTCGCTACGTCGAACCAAATTTATATATAAATTCTTTTCGGATCGATGAAAATCTTGTTGTAACATTTGATGTATCTAAAGGTTCTAAACATTCTTTAACATGTTTAATGCTATGAACTTGTGTATAATAGGTAGTAAAACCATGTGATTTGCTTCGTCACGGCAGCGGCCGGCTGGTATGGTTGTATATATGATCTCAATATAAAATAACGTGTCAAAATTGCACCGTATAGCAAGAAACACATTAACGTTCAAACCGAAATGTTAAAAATATGAAAAGGAAACTCCGCAAAAAAATACAAGGGGATAATATCTTGTTAAACATCCGGAAGTCTTTCATTGAAGGCAAGCGACCAATTGTTTTTACAATACAGGACAAAAGATGCAACTCAACATGAAAACATAAAAGCACCTTAGAACGGCCTGTGGAAAGTATTGAGGATTAAAACCGGTTTGATGGCTAGGCTAACATCACACTCGGCTAATAATTATTGACACAACAATCAAACAAGTGTCATTACAAATTAAATCGTAGCATCGCCATTCAAATAAATATAAAGAGGATATTTGTTTATTTTCGGGGCAAAACCAGGTAACCGTGAACTATTTTCTCTGTTAAGGGACACAATAAATATTTTTTAGGAGCTCGCCCAAGACTAGCAAACACTTGCTTTAAAAGAAATATCAACGAGGATTGGTTCAACAATTTGTGACGTCACTGCCAGACTTACGCTGTGACCCGCATCCCTGGAGGTTGCAGTAGTCGCCTTGGCAACACTCAATGCACGTCTCGATGTCCCCTGTGGATCGCCGTTTGACCGTGGAGTTGTGAGCCCCGCCTGGGCATCGCTTGAAAAGCACAAATACAATACAATATTGGCATTGACGAAATGACAATCTATTATATAGATAACTATTTAGTTTTGAATACAGACACGTTTATAGCGTGACAAAGAAAATCCATGCCACACGCAATGGCGGATGGTCCAGGTTTGAGTGCTTAGCAAACATACTTCCCTTAACTCGACCCCCGCTTGTATGATATATTTTGCAATTTTATGTCTTTTTCTAGAAAATACATAAGACATAAATAAAGACAAAATATATCAAATGACTTCATGATGCATAGCCAAATGACGTGACTTGACTGCGGATTGTTTGTTGTTTTCCAAAAGATGGACATAACGCTCAGTTTAAACAACTGGTGTTATTTCGTCAATCTTGATAATGTGATAAAATGTGGCGTGTTCTGAGAAAACTGGGCTTAATGCTGGTGCGGAAATTGTTACCAAAACGCTACTTCTAGTTGGATTTAACTAAGTTTCCCAGGACACATTAAAAAATATTCTTATTCTGCTTAATAAAACATGAACATCAATATTTGCGTAAAATCACAGCCTCTATATTTTTTTCGAATGATTATTTTGATTTTGTTTAAAAAGAAAAACATGTAAATCGATGGTTTTCACAATGTTACTACAGTATCGTCAGCGCTATGTAAATCGATGGTTTTCTGAATGTTACTACAGTATCGTCAGCGCTATGTAAATCGATGGTTTTCTGATTGTTACTACAGTATCGTCAACGCTTTGATCTGAATATTGTCAGACAAACGAGAACATTGTCCGACAAACGAGAACATTGTCCGACAAACGAGAACATTGTCCGACAAACTTTGTTCAAGTTTGTAAATTACATACGTGCTAAGGCATTGAGTGTCATAGAACACGTGTTAGATGCGTTACTCCATGAAGTAGCTTGACAGCCCGAATAACAGAACACGTGTTAGATGTGTTATTTATAGAAGTCAACCATTATAGAAGAACATCGTGTTACTTACAGAAGTAGCCTGGCATCCCTTATAGAAGAACATTGTGTTACTTACAGAAGTAGCCTGGTATCCCTTATAGAAGAACATTGTGTTACTTACAGAAGTAGCCTGGCATCCCTTATAAAAGAACATTGTGTTACTTACAGAAGTTGCCTGGCATCCTTTATAAAAGAACATTGTGTTACTAACAGAAGAAGCCTGGCATGCCTTATAGAAGAACATTGTGTTACTTACAGAAGTAGCCTGGTAACACTTATAGAAAAATATTGTCTTACTTACAGAAGTAGCCTGGCATCTCTTTTTAAAGAACATTGTGTTACTTACAGAAGTAGCCTGGCATCCCTTATAGAAAAACGTTGTGTTACTTACAGAAGTAGCCTGACAACCATGATAGAAGAACATTGTGTTACTTACAGAAGTAGCCTGGCAGCCTGTATCATAGAACAGATGCCCTCCATCGGAAACGATTTGGGTCACGTGACAAACCTAAAGTGACGGAAAACAATTCAACGCTTAAGTAGAAACCGGTTTATTTTGAAACGGTTTTTATGTGACATAGACGGACTTAATACTGGAATTTTTATTAAAATTGTTTCGAATAACAGTGCATAGCCTTTTTTTTCTATTTGCAAACAAAGTTTAATGAGGTTCCCCAACTAAAATTTCCAAAAAGGGCTAATCAATGCTCTATAGTATTTCATTTACTTTCCATTAGAATACCCAGGGATATCACACTTTGAACAGTGTTTACAAATACGGGCCGTTTGATTTTGATCATTATTTTGCAAACTGAGAGTCAATTAATGATTTTAGCAGATTTCTTTAAGCTGCAATTGATACATTAACATTGGAAGCCGCTGAATGGTTACTAGTCGTGGCAAAAACGTACTTCGTCTATAGTTTTGACGGCCTATGCCAACTTTGTAAGTTCAAGTGAGTTGTACCTAACCTCGTGTTCTGCACACTGGATCACGTGGTTACAGTCGCTAGGGGATGGTAGCCGCGCGCAGTCCATGCACATAGGACCCGGGGCAGCGCCACCTGTACGGACAGGAAATCAAAACGCCGATAGAGAAGAACAACTGTCGAAAAATCAATCTAACGATGCTAATCGGATATTCGAACTTGTGACCACTCAGTTCTGCCGCAAGTGTGTAAGCACATTACCACGGATACGCTCAATCATTTCGCCACACAGAAGGTTTATACGAACCCATGGACGTCCTTGTGGTCGACAATTCTCATGCGGGATATACTTTGTTTTTATTGTTTATTTTTGTTAAGAAGACTAGTTCATAGTTTTGCGAAATGCGGATTTTAAAAATCGCATAGATTTAAAACATGATGTATTAATTATGTTCAAAAGTGACGAAGCAAACCTGTAAACATGTACAATCGTATTTAAATATTTAATGAATCAAAATAGCAAATAACGCGGTTGTTAAGCTTTTTTCTCCATAATTTCACAAATACGACTTTAGAGGTCCCGGATTTGAATCCTGCGGAAGGCAAACATTTTTATAGAACCATTTTGTTTGCATTTAATTTTATTTTAAAATATTTTAAATGTTAAAATTGTGCTCGTAAATTCATTTAATTTTATTTTAAAATATTAAAATTGTGCTCGTAAATTCATTTAATTACATTTAAAAAAAAATCAAAAACCTTTCAACAAGCCACGGTAACAAAGATTATACATACATTGTGTCCAGGTGAGACTTATTATCCAAAATACTGTAGCTATTAGAGACATATTTTGCAAACAAATCAACAACATCAAGTCAGGAATTTTCCATAAATAACTCCATTCCATTTACTGTTCTTATTTCTGCCATTCTCCAAGTTAAAAAGGGACATCGTCACATATTTTGGATCAGAAAAATATGCAGAAATTTTATTTCTATAGTTTATTGACGGAAACTTTTTTCTGTTTTTGGAAGAACAAAAGAACTTGTATTTAACCGAGCAAAATGCTATCCATTTTATATGTATTTGTTTTATACGAAATGCATGGCGTATTTTTACAAAAATGTTTACACGTTTACGTTAACATTTATATTCGAACAAAACACTATGTAACTATCCCTCTGAGAATACATACGTGTACATTATTGTGATAAAAACGTGACATTAACCCATTTATGCCTAGCGTCTAAAAAAAAGGCCTTGGCAAACAGCGTAGACCCAGATGAGACGCCGCATGATGCGGCGTCTCATCAGGTTCTTCGCTGTTTGCTTAAAGGAATTTCTGTAAGAAATATTCTTAATATAGAAATAAATATACCAGACATCCCTAATTTTGGAAATAAATTGATCCAATTTAGAAGGATGGGAGAGTCCACTAGGCATAAATGGGTTAAATGCTGACATCCACTACAGACGGGATGATTTGTGTACATGTACGGGTTACCAATAAAACAATTGCACTTATGTGGACCTTTCGCGATTAAAATGCTCGGAGCTTGGCAATTAAGCGTGGTCGACATACGACCACAGAAACGTTTAATCCTGACGGCTCCCGAATGGTTCACGAATGCGATTTTGACACAATCGGGATGTTTCGGTATTGCTTCGCGACGATCTGAGTCCAGTTTGCGTCTAATAAGAACGCATTTGGTTATGGAAACTTCGATGCAAAAAAAGATTTTCTGTCGTGGTATATGACGACGCAGCTATTGTTACATAAAATGTAATTAACATCGGCAAAATCAAGTTAATACGAATATATTGAAACGAAACAAAGGTCCACTTCCCAATCAAAATATTTGGATTATTGCAAGTGGAGGTCAATAGACCAGGACGTGTTTGCGAAGAATATCTATGCGAATATCTATGCGAACCCCCTTTTGTTATTCTTCGTCGTCCAGTCGATATATCGTATTTGTTTAACATGAACAAGCATAAAACATATAAACAGTATCAAGGTTTGCCAAAACAAAATCGCCATACCAAAAACACATTTTTGAAAATTATAAACATTCCTGTTCTAAATTAGTTTTAAAAGGAACAAATCAATAAAACATGTTTTCCAACATAACAGCCTTTATACTTTCCCTTTGAACTACTTGTTCATTTAGGTGTTCTTTAAACTGTGCCCCTGTAAGAATGTTATAAAGACACAGTTGGTCTTTAGATCCTTATCTGTTCTGTACTAAATGGAACATCCCATCCCCTGAAAAAGTAGAATTCATGTCCAAATGTGGGCCTACTTACCTACAACAGTATTCGAGGCATTTGGAACAGTTTAGGCTGTATGTAACTGTTTCATTGACAAAGCATAGCTTGTTTTGTTTTAGGTTGGACAATACAGTGTGACATGAGCATCCTGAAAGCTCCTCTCACAAATACGCCATAATAGCTATCTTAACGACAAAGAATAGCTCTGACAACTCACAAGTAGATCAGAATAGCTTTATCAACTACATCAGAACATTTCTCTTAAATGCACAGAATAGCTCGTACATGTAAGTAAGAATAGCTATATCAACGTCACAGGCTAGCTCTCTTTATTGCTTTTGCATATCTCCCAAAAACAGATAATAACCCTCACAAGCACATCAGAATATCAGAATATCTGCATCTAAATAGAAAAACACCAACCGTAGAATATCTCTCAGAATTACATAAAGTATATCGCTCGACTTCACAGAATAACTCTCAAAATTGCCTCAGAATATCACTCTCCCCTAAACAGAATAGCTCTCTGAAATACACCAGAATATCGCACAAAAGTACATCAAAATATATCACACAAGTATATGCGAGTATATCTCACAAGTACACCAGAATATATATCACAAGTACATCAGAATATTTATCACAAGTACATCAGAATCTATATCACAAGTACACCAGAATATATCACAAGTAAATCAGAATATATATCACAAGTACATCAGAATATATATCACAAGTACATCAGAATATATACCACAAGTACATCAGAATATATATCAAAAGTACATCAGAATATTTATCACAAGTAAATCAGAATATATCACAAGTAAATCAGAATATATATCACAAGTACATCATAATATATATCACAAGTTCATCAGAATATTTATCACAAGTAAATCAGAATATATCACAATTACATCAGAATATATCACAAGTACATCAGAATATATCACAAGTACATCAGAATATCTATCACAAGTACATCAGAATATATATCACAAGTAAATCAGAATATATCACAAGTACATCAGAATATATATCACAAGTACATCAGAATATATATCACAAGTACATCAGAATATATATCACAAGTACATCAGAATATCTCTTACAAGTACATCAGAATAATTTTTTCAAGTACATCAGAACAGCTCTCAAAACAACATCAGTCAATCTAAATAGAAGAACAACTACATCATATAGAAGAATAACATTGAAGGAATATAACTACGACTACATCAGGATAAAAGAACAAAGACACTTGACTAGCAAATCAACTGCATAACTATAGCAATCAATAACAGCACAGTGACAGAAAAACTACCTCAGACAAGCTATAACAACTAAAGCTGAATATCAAAAAACTACATCAAAATATCAGATCAACTCCAATAGACCGCTGGTAACAATTGAAACTGAAAAGTATAGCAATTACAGAAAACTAGCTCTAACAACTACAGCACAATAGCTGAATAACTACGTGATACACGCTCTACAAAAACAACATAATATATATTGCAGAGCAGCTCCATCAGACATGCTTTACAAGTACAATACAGTTACATATTGCAGAGAAGCTACATCAGCCAAGATCCATCAACTACAGCAAACTAGCTCTAACAACTTCGGTATGATACAAGAATAGACCCGGCAATTGAGTTTGAGCAAACACCGCGCCGTGTTACAGACTTGTCCTGTAATCATCCTGATGTGTGGCCATGGTGAAATACTGTTTCCTTCAAACACTCACTCACTCAATCCTCACTGCGCCGTCTGGTGCTTGAGGCGACGGCAAGGGAGCGCCACGGTTTCTTTTCCCCTGTGGAGTCCATCTCAGTGCCACCCTGGGTAGCGAGTCGGGTGGCATTCTGCAGATGTGGCCTAGCCATCTCCATCTCCTCAAAGCGATAGTCTCAGCGATGCTGTTTGCGCCCGCTCTTCCACGCAGTTCCATGTTCGTGATCATGTTTGGCCAGAAGACTGTCATGATCCGTCGCAGGCACTTGTTCTGGAAGACATCCAGTTTGCGCTCGATGGTAGCAGTGGTCTTCCAGCACTCTCACCTATATAGAAGGACGCTCAGCGCGTTGCTATTGAAGACGAGGAGCTTCGTGCTCGTGCTAAAAATTGTGGTCCTCCAGATTGGCTTCATCATTGTGAAGGCTTGGTTGGCTTTGCTGATTCTCGTGTTGATCTCCCTTGCACAGTTTTCATCTGTGGTGACCTTGCCCTGGTAAATGAACTCGTCCACTTCTTGCAAAGGCTGGTCGTCGATGGTGATTGGGTCGCCCATTCTGATGTTCTTCCTCATGACCTGAGTCTTTCCAATGTTGACCCTGAGACCTATGGTGCTTGCTGACAATGCCAATTGTTGTGTCTTCTGTTGGATGTCCTGGTTCCTGCAAGCAAGTAACCCAATATCGTCGGCGTAGTCCAGGTCATCTAGCAGCGAGGTCAGCGTCCACTGTATTCCTTGCCTCCTTCCCTCTGTAGTGCGGCGCATGATCCAGTCAATTGCCATTGAAAAGAGGAGCGGCGAAAGGACACATCCTTGCTTCACTCCAGTTTCCACTTTGAATGGTTCAGAGAGCTGGTTGTTGTGGACCACTCTGCACTCAAAGTGTTCGTACAAGGACCTGATGACGTTGACAAGTTTCTGAGGGATGCCATAATGTCGCAGAATCTTCCAGAGGGAGTCTCGGTGCAGGTTGTCGAAGGATTTCTCAAAGTCCACAAAAAACACGTAGAAGGATCCATTCCATTCATGGGGCTGCTCAAGGATCTGCCTCAGGACGAAGATGTGGTCGATGCAGGACCGTTCCTGAAGCCTTCCTGTTCCTGGCGAAGGATACCGTCCACTGCTGTTGTGATGCGTTTTAGGATGATGTGGCTGAAGATCTTACTGGTGAGAGATAGTAAAGTGATGCCTCGTTAGTTTGTGGATCTCTTTGTGCGCAAACAGGGTCCCTCCTATGACCAAGTCTTTCTGTTGGCAGATTTTGACTAGTCTTTCCCCGTTGTCGGTGATCACACACACTCCATGTCGTCCTATGGTCCTCTCTTTGTCTTCGTTGTCGCAGCCTACCTTAGCGTTGAAGTCGCCGAGCAACATCAGCACGTCGTGTTGGGGGATGTCCTCTAAAACAGTTTGAAGGGCGTCGTAGAATGCATCCATGTCCTCTTCTTCCGCGTCGTCTATTGGTGCGTAGCCCACAACAATATACAGCTTGGCGTTCGTGGAGTTCATCCTGACGTACAGCAGGCGTCGGTTCACAGGTTTCCACTGTAGCACGGTGTTTTTTCCTTGCTCTTGCTCATGATGACGGCAACTCCTTCCCGGTGGTCGTTGTCAGTTCTTCCATACCAGATGATGACTTCTCCGGAACTCACCTTCTGCTTGCCAGTGCCAGTCCATCATGCTTATGTTAATCCCATAAGGATCAGGTTGTATCGGTTTATTTCACTCACTACTTGCGCTAGCTTTCCAGTCTGGTAGAGTGTTTGCACGTTCCAACATCCAATTCTGATCCATCGTTTTGGCGGCAAGAGTTTCGCTATCGGGGTGGAGACGTCCTTGCGCCTTTGATCCCCATCCGTTATAAGACCAGTTGCCTGGTCTGCTTCGTTCCCAGCGTCGATTGTGCTTGTTCCTTTGTTGTCGTTTCCGTAGCAAGCATGTTTTCTACGGGGTGGGGTTGCTAGCCTTCCTTTAAACATGTTCACAATAACTACATGCACGTCATTGGTCGTTTCAATTGCTTCAGAAATTAGTTCAGTGCACACATGTTTGAAGTCACATCAAAATACGATTTGGTACTAGTTTCCCGAAGCAAAAAGATAATTTCCGATGTATTATTTCTGCTAGTGAAAATCAGGCCATTGTAGGTAATGAAGTTATTCCGATTACTGTCTAATACACCTTAATTTTGAATAGTATAACTTAACGTGTTAATTTGGAACAACAAACACGTAGGTACCTTAACAAGACAGCATGCTTTTTAAATACAAATTAATCCAGTTATGCCTTGTGGACTCTCCCATCCTTCTTAATTGGATCAATTTATTTCCAAAGTAAGGGATGTCTAGTATATTTATTTCTATATTAAGAATATTTCTTACCGAAATTCCTTTTAGCAAACAGCGCAGACCCTGATGGGACGGCGCATCATGCGGCGTCTCACCTGGGTCTATACTGTTTGCCAAGGCCTTTTTTTTCTAGATGCTAGGCATAAATTGGTTAAGCAGATACACCAGTTTTATGCCTAACCCTCGATGCACAGACCTCTATGAGGTGAAGTTCGACCACTGCTGCTTCCGCTGTGCGATTCCTTTCGACCAATGGGGGGCAGCGGATGTGAGGTTGCCATGGAAACGGGGATGTCTGGCTCTGCTGACATCCTCACACGCTTAGAACGCAGGCTGGTAGGGGACGCTAGGCATAAATGGGATCAAAACAAACTATTTCCTATAGATTCCGTCGCCTATCTGGGTTAACTGGCGAGGAAACAGTACACAATAATATGATTCAAAATTATAAATATTGGTCCAATTTTATATGCTTACAGATTATTTAATATCTTTTTCCCCGTGCTTCTGGTGTTCTTAATCAAGCTGAGTTTATTTAAAAAAAATGTTTTGCGCTTAAAATGGTTATTGGCATTGTGTCCACTGCTGAGATCTACGGTTAGAGTGGCGGAAGACAACTCTGCTAGGAATTTTTGTTTTCTTAAATTTAGTCGTTTCCGTTGATGAAGTATTATTGATAGTTTAAATTATACACAGATTCGAAAAATATTGCATTCCAATTGTCACACGTTAATTGATGGAATAAGATAATATGGTTTATTTTTCAAACTGACGAATTGTAACATTATTGTATTGAGAACAGCAAGTACAGTATGATCACACTTTTTTGTTTATATTTATGACGTAATTTGTTGTTGATCGTTTTTCAGCCTATTTATTTTTTACATTTAGACAATCATTTTTAGATTTTTTTTAAAAATGTAAATAGACCACCAGGTAGATTCGAATACCAACATGTTTATTTGCACTGCACGAAAAGAAGTCTCGTGGCCAAGGCTCGTGGTTCAGGTTTCCTAAGCCTCGCTTTATAGCCTCCTCTGTATTCAACACTTATGTAATGTTATAAATGTATTTTTTTTATTAACCCATTTAAGCCTAGTGGACTCTCCCATCCTTCTAAATTGGATCAATTTATTTACAAAATTAGGGATGTCTAGTATATTTATTTCTATATTTAGAATTTGTTTTCCAGAAATTCCTTAAAGCAAACAGCGCAGACCCTGATGAGACGCCGCATCATGCGGCGTCTCATCTGGGTCAACGCTGTTTGCCAAGGCATTTTTTCTAGACGCTAGGCATAAATGGGTTAAGGCTTGTGGTTCTTAACTTAAAATTAGTTACGTTTGCGTTAAGAGCGTTTCAGCCAGCTTAAAAAGGTAACGGTGAAAGTACAAACGACAAATCTGAGACGAGAGATTTTCTATCTTTAAAATTGAAACATGTATAGCATAATACGGGTGTGTTTCTTTCAACATGTGTTTCTCAGATTGATAAAGCCAGTACTATGCTAGGATTGTAAACAGGTATATAATACATTTCTTCTTTAAACAAAATATTTCTGTCGATTGGTGTTGTTTTGGAACATGACACCGAGACGAATCTATGTGTTACACGAATATTTTTAACGTCTCAACATTTAGGGCGATATCAACTTTACACAATTGGAAACAGAATGTCCGTGTTTCCTTGTTTTAGCGCATGTCTGTCTAGTGGTATAGTTTTGGAACAAAAGTAATAGACGGATACATGTTTTACCACAAACAGTTTCAATTCCTAAGCATTTATTGCGATATTCAATCAGCATAAGTTCGATATGCTATTTTTTTCAATTTATAACCCATATGTGTAGTAGATTTATAAAGAGCGATCGGTTGCTTTCCACGTTATTTAAAATATTTGAAAGATATTTACATGTGGTTTTCTTTCCACAATATTTACTGAATATAAGTTGCATTGAACTAAGCGGAAATGGTTTTATTTGCTTTATTTATAAATCATTTCTTGCTGGTGCAGTGTTTTTTAAACAATAGCTTGGAATGGTTTGGAGCCATCTAACGCCTAGATCTGCTGGAGGCGATTCTCTCACAGATGTAACCGTGTTTGGCGCTACAGACGTCAGTGTTCCTGAAATTTAAAAATCAAAGCGATGAAAGCATCGAACAACTGTTGACGAGTTATGAAATTAATTATGCGTTTATTTTTACCCTGGCAAACTCGATATTGGTGAACTAAGAAATATTATGTTATTTACACCGATAATTACATATATCTGCCAAACATCTGTGAATTACAACATGTATAACAAACATGTACTTTCGGATGTGGAATACATGGAATATTATTATCGTATGTCTGTGGTTTAATTTTGATATATTTCTTGTGATAATAAAACGTTTTATCGTTAACACCAGACTATCCCGCAAGTAAAGCGCATTAATCGATTAACTGGCACCTTAAACTGCATAAAGAAGTAGTTCCCTAAAGAGATGTATTCAATTTAAAAAAAAATCAGATAAAATCCTGTCACTATATTTCTTACGTGACGCCAATTGCGTTTCAAATATTGACGTCATACTATAGGACAACAAACTCGTATCTGTACTAAAATAANACTGGAAATTCTTTTTTGTCCTCAAATAGTTCAAGTTTAATGCTCTACACTGTAAGATAAGTCTTAAAATCATGCCGGTGTGATTCACTCCGGCACTTGCTCCATTGAAAAGACCTTTTCGTTTCATAACTGTCGCCGGACGTAGGACGAAGACAGTTATGTTTATCACAACTAATGTGGTTCATATTCGTGCAACAGATTCTCAAATATTTTGGCTATGCAATGTCTATTTTATTAACCCAGATAAAACACATGATTTGTGTGAGCAATCAAATCGTGTTCATTTATAGATGAGGTGCAATGTTCACACGTTTCCCATGAAAGTAAACACGCGTTTTAAATATACATAAAACAAGTGCAATCACTGTTAGTGCCGAATGCCCCCGAAGTATTTTGACACACAAGTGTGTCTTTAAAGGGACCTTTTCACGTTCGGTTAATTTAAAAAAAAAAATCAGATTCGCAAATTTTCGTTTTAGTTATGATATGTGTGATAAAAACAGTAAAACTGAACATTGACTATGCTCTAAATATCCATTATATGCATCTTTTGATGAATTAAAACCTTGAAAAGTGTAAAGTGTTGCAATGCGAAACGATTGAATAATTTGGAGAGTTCTGTTGTTATCGTAAAATTTTGTGAGACTACGAGGATTGTTTATATAAAGTAGAAACTACAACACTCTCGCTGTATGAGCACGAATGACCGAGTGGTCTAAGCGTTTGACTTTAACTTCAGGGATCAGTAGTTCGAGCCCAATTGCGGAATCCTTTTTCTTTCTTTAATTTCTTGTGTGTGTTTTTACGGGAGCTTTTCAGTTGCAATGTTTACATTTATCAATTTAAAGCATTAAATGACAAAATTCAATACATGTAAAATGTGTGAACATGCCCATCTTAATTATAATATAGATATTCTTTTTGCAGAAAATACACGAAGGGCAATAACCCCATAAACATTAAATAAAGAGTTACGGTCTGTTTACTTCATAATTATTTACAAAGTATTTTATCATTATAACTATGAAGTTCCATTCAAAACATTTGATATTTGTTAAGTTATGATATGCACAATAAACTTACAGCATACAATTGCACAAGAAACCAATAACAAAAACTAGGGCGATATCCTTTTTTTTAAACGGGGGGGGGGGTTATTGTGTTTGAACCCTGATATGTCCCGCAACATTCTCTGTTTATTCATGAAGTTTCATCTTTATACTCTAATGCAACGGAGTGCTCAAGAAAATTAACAGAGACAATAACTCTTTTAATAATAAAGATAGAGCTATTGTACTTTTATTTTTCATTTCCTCTAAATGCCTTTTATTTATATATGAAGTTTTTAACACTTTTGAACATTTGAAACCATTCAATACCTTTAGAGGAAAACTTAAAACAATTATGCATTTATTTATTTTAGTCAGTTCAATACTTACGAATGTATTCGCCTTACATGAAAAATAAAACAAAGGGCAATATCTCTGTAAATACTGAAGAGAAAGCTATGGTTGTTGTACTCAATATTTTCTTTTATTGTTATATATCAGTATACGAAGCTTTATTTAGATACTTTCACCACGGTCGGAGATATGCCCCACACATAAAAAAGACTTAACAATAAACATTGCAACACCCCAAAACAACTTATAAAAGGTTTTGCGGTTCTTATACTCTTCCTGACAATGTACTTGTATTATTTAAATTCCTTCAGTGCAAAGGTGTTATTCTTCGCACAATAAAAGTAACCAAAGAGCAATAACTATGTGAAATGTAGGATTATTGTAACATGCACTTTCCCTTAAATCACTCTTTGATTGCATGAAGTTGTGTTTTAAATCTCTCCAATACGTCTTGAGTAATGCTCCGCACAATATTCGAGAAAGAATGATGGACAGAAGGACGAACGGGCGGATGGACGCACGATGCGATCACTATATGCTTCCTTACGGGGGCTTATGAAGAAGGCGGATGTAACATCAACAAGACTGCTACTATTAATCTACACGGTTGACCCATTATTTAATTCACAAGTGTATGGCCGTAATTATATTGATGAGATTCAGAATGAAATTGAATATTAGAGTATCTCTGATCATTATGGACATGTTTCAATCGATGGCGAGACATATAGAAAGACGACTAGTAACGACTCGTCTTTTCACTCTGTCTAACTCTTTTCCTGCTCTATCTCTCATATATCAAAATAAATATTTAATCGGCCCATTCACACTTCAATGTTAAAACACTTCTAAATTGGTAATTGCTTTAACTGGTTACATGTGTTAATTTCTTAAACGGTCTAAGAACACCTATGGAGATGAATTCATATAAGTTTTTAGAAACTTTTGTTCTTATCCATTATTGTATGAATGTAACTCACATGTCATGTTCAAAATAAATACTGTTAAAACCAACGACTCACGGTGGGCCGTTTTGTAAAATTCAAGAACATCGTTCATCTTCTGCTCGCCATCCCCTGGAAATACACGTTAAAGCCCCATCAACACTCAAAATCAACGAATATTTCGTAAAATGGTTCGTAAAATAAAGTTAACCCATAAACAATCAGTGTTCCATATAGCAATAGCCCAAATGTAAACGCTAGATGTGGTCTGGTAACATAAAGTTAACGAGATACAAAATGTTCGTTTTTTTTTGTGGCACAATATATTCCATTTTAATTTCCCGCATTGATATCTATTCATACGACACACGAACACTTAAATGGTACATGAACATGTGTTGAATATATTGTTCCACAATTTTTTTTGTATCTTGTTAAATCTAGGTTACCAGACCACATCTAGCGTTGGAATTTTGGCTATTGCTATAAGGAACACTGATTTTTTAAGGTTCAGCTTTATTTTACGAAATATATGTTGACTTTGAGTGTTAATGTGGCTTTAAATAAGTGGTTGGAAAAATGTACCATAGAAATACCCATTCAATTACAGATAGAGACTATTAGAGAGATTTTCCTAAGAAAGCACACACATAAGTGATTGGAAACATATTTTTTCAATTACAGGTGCAAAAACCTTCCAAAAAGGTTTAAAACACCACTTTATTGTGATTGGATTAATAACTCATTAATATACAGTCAATGTTGTAGTTGCGACCACTTGAATTAAGCGACTTTATACACTAAATTATTGATGGGGAAAATATCGCATGGTAATACTAATTAAATTACAGATTGAAAAAAATCTTTCATGTAAAAAAACGGGCATTCAAATCAAATTTGATTCAAATGAAAGATAATTTCTGATAGGAATTTGAAGGTAGTGTATGGGTGGATATACATCTTTATTTCAACATTTGTATATACATCAGAAAAAAATGGTGGTCTCAATATTTGGTCATGCAAACAGTGTTTACCTACCTTTAACCACTAGCGTTCCATTAAGAGAATTGCATTTCTCCTCCGCATCTGTCCAGTTTTTCAGGTCAGTGAAGAACCTCAGGCACAGGTTGAGTCTTATGTCGTAAACGTACTGGTCGGATTCACATTCGTCTACAAAAGACGTGTTCATATTATTGTCGATATAACTACTGGATAGTAAATTTTATTTTCTTAATACCCTTTGCGTAAACATCGCAAAACAATTATAATTGTGTTCATAGATACCGATAAAACTGTTTAAAAGTATCAAATATGCTATAAAACATAATGTTTGTCTCATTATCTACACAAGCGCGATGGACCAGATCTTGTGTAACAGCATGTTTATAGTGTTATAATTGTTTAAAAATACGCGATAAAGAAATGTTTGTGTAGCACTATGTATACCATCGTCGGACACCCCCGGTCTATTCATTACGTTACTCTCCATTCCTAAATGATGTGATGTATGAGCGGAGCGTAATCAGCAGCCGTGGGTATCCGACGATGTATGCATACGTCATTGTCTACACAAACGCGATAAAACAGACCTTTGTTAAAAATTATGATTATCTCATTGTCAATACTAGTTCTTTACAAAAGATCTTTATGCAACACTATGCTTATCGCATTGTCTACACAAGCCGTTGTGTAATATCACGTTTATCTTTTTGTATACACAAGCGCGATAAAAAAAAGATCTGTGTGTATCTAGAAACGATAAAGAATCACAAAAGATACAGGGTGCGGCTAACAAGGAGCAAGTGGAACACCGGACCAGGCTGTTGACATTTCAAGAAATGATGTTGGTACAATTAATCTCTTTAAGTTTACCAAGTTGTATTATGTTGTAGCATAGTATTGTCAAATGACTTTTTTCAAAACTAAATTATATTTCATAATATGTTCATACTACTTGTGCTGGTAAGTCCAGAGAGGTTGTAGGGGAGGGGGGCAAGAAAGAGCAGTTCACAGTCCCATCTTTTTACTCTAGATGCATACCTAGTTCATCTCATTGTTCCAACAAGCGCGATAAAACAGATATTTGTAAACTAGCTTTATCTCGTTGTGCACATATCGCGATTTAAAGAACTGACATTTGTGTATTTTATTTATATCTCTGTAGTATTTTGCTTATATTTTGCCGACATTAGCTAGATCAAACGAATATCTATCGCATGTGTCTAACATCACTTTGTTGTATTAACAAACACACGATTAAATATCACAAAAGGTATTTCTTTAAATTAACGTTTTTGATCTGGATTTTGCAGGAAAACGTGTACTTACATTTTGGATTAGTGGTTGTTGGAGTGGTCAATGAGATAGTAGTTGTGGATGGTGGTGTGGTGGTAGAAAGTGTCGAAGGTTTAGTCGGAGTCGTAGTTGTGCGTTGCGTCGTAGTTGTTGGCTGTGTCGTTGGATGAGTTGTGGATTGCATCGTCGGCGGTGTTGTGGGCTGTGTCGTTGGATGAGTTGTGGATTGCATCGTCGGCGGTGTTGTGGGCTGTGTCGTTGGATGAGTTGTGGATTGCATCGTCGGCGGTGTTGTGGGCTGTGTCGTTGGATGAGTTGTGGATTGCATCGTCGGCGGTGTTGTGGGCTGTGTCGTTGGATGAGTTGTGGATTGCATCGTCGGCGGTGTTGTGGGCTGTGTCGTTGGATGAGTTGTGGATTGCATCGTCGGCGGTGTTGTGGGCTGTGTCGTTGGATGAGTTGTGGATTGCATCGTCGGCGGTGTTGTGGGCTGTGTCGTTGGATGAGTTGTGGATTGCATCGTCGGCGGTGTTGTGGGCTGTGTCGTTGGATGAGTTGTGGATTGCATCGTCGGCGGTGTTGTGGGCTGTGTCGTTGGATGAGTTGTGGATTGCCTCGTCGGCGATGTTGTGGTTTGGGTTGCGGGATTTGTGGTCGGCTGCGTTGGTGGATTAGGCTGAGTTGTGGTTGCTGTTTGGGGTGTCGTCGGTTGAGTAGAAGGATGCGTTGTAGTTACGACTGTCGTGGCTTTTAGGACAGAACAATAAGCAGTTTATTTGTATCTTTTTTTACTTCTTATGGAAATCTCCAACAAGGTAATGCGAACAATCATAACACATTATTGCAAACATCATAAGCATTTTATATCGTTTATATGCATCACATAATTGGAAAGATCGTCAACGTCCTATTGTAAAAAAAGGTTCTACGTATTATTTCGAAGAACATATTTACGTAATGTTGAGGATAACTCTTCATAGTATTAAAGGCAATCCAAACCTTATATTCCGGATATATTAAACAGAGTATTGCAAATATCTCCAAAAAAAATAATGCCAACATATTTAAAGAAAAATAAAATGTCTGAACATATTTTACATTGTAGAACCAACATCTACATACAGCAATCCATTTTCTGCTACATTTGTACCATTTTGTTACAAACTAATATTTGTGCCTTTGTTGCCAACCCTCGCTCTTTTTGCAGAGGACAAACTTGTCAGAACAACAACTCGACATGGTTCAGCACAGAAAGCTAGTGTCATCCCTGTTTGTACCAGGACGCGTACCGATTTATAATATATGACCATACTTGTTATATTTAGCGTGTGCTCGCAGTTGTCGTTGCAGAAGTCCTTGCTGCAGCAACGCGGGCACTGTTTATCAATGATAACTTCTCTTCCCTCTCGGTGGTGGGATATCCACTCAGCTTTGACAAGCCCTTCGCAAAACTACATTACAAATAATAAGAAAAAAACGCTTACGCTCGGTTGATAATGTTTCAATTTGTTATGCAAAAAGGGAGAGGTCACGGGAGGTCAAGGGTTCGATCCCCAATGGGTAAGTGTTCTTTAGATCTCCCCAAAGACACCAAGTACTGGTTCTAGGACCAGAGGGCGGGGACGGTATCGAGAGCGTTTCAAACAAGCCTGAGGCTTTCGATGCAATCGTGCTTAAATAAATAGGTTTAAGCTAAAATTAAACAGCATACATGATATCAAGATAAAATGTTATTTTGGGGAATGGTTTCTCATGGTATAAAACAGATTATGCAACCAGTGATCTCGATGCGGTAGAAAACCCTTACTATTCTTCGAGTGGTTGTTCAGTGGATAGGCCCTGATGAAAAGAATTGTAAAAATTATATGTTTTTATGCATAACCATATTAACCGTAGCAAAGGTGCAAGGCTGACCTGTTTCTCATCTCAGGATGCAATTATTCTGAATTACGATTGCATAGAAAGGCTGTTGAGAAAAGGGGAAACTTCTATAATATATAAAATAATACACACCTGGAATAAATACTGTTTCGATTATTTTTTATATATAAATTTGCAACAAATATGTTTTACAAGACAACTCAAAGCATTCGTTTCTTTTCGACAGACTTTCTAAGCTTAAGTCGATATATACACGAAGTAAGGGACTTTTTGAAAAGGGTTTATTAAACACATAAGAGACTAAGTTTCAACTTAGTTTAAACGGTATTTAGAGCGGATGGAGCGTACGAATACATTTCAAGGGTATCAAGAGTTAAAGTTTCGTAGCCCGCGCTCTAAATAGCAGTCCATTGCATTCCAATTCTCTACTCAGAACTCCTTATAAAAAGACTTACCAGCCATCTAACCAACAATCAAACCACCAACTAAGTTACGGACCAACCAGGCATCCAACCAACTTGAGACGTTCTCGAGTTCGTTCCCTGAACCAGTACTTGGTGTCTTTTGAGAAGATCTTGATAACGTTTCCTTTGTTTCGTTTAGCTAGATTGAAATATGTGTGGCCTTGTGGGTCGTTTACGTAAGAAAAGATAAATAAACAAACATTTACAAAAACCCTTGGATCGACAAAATAAGGCAGGGAATCGCATTTTACTTGTCTTTTTAAAAAATAGTATCTTTCACAATTTTTGTATGGCGATGCTATAAGCTGAGTAAAAATTAGTCGCATGACTGTTGTATTTCATCTTCATAGTGGGAGCCAATTGTAAAACCATATTTATACTGGGTGCATTGACTAGTGTACTGATATATTGTCTACAATTATTATGTTCGCTTTCCAAATCGATTTTAAAACTATTCTTGAAATACCAAAGTCTTAGGAGTGCAATCGAATGTTGAAATAGGTGGCCCACTTTTGTGCTTTGCAGGCTACAGCGTTCGATCAATATCAATTAACCGCCTAGCGGACTGTTGATTGGTTATACAAATGATGATTATTTAGTTCACGTACAAACACATAATTCTAAAAATAAAGAGAAATATCACGTATAACTATTAATTGAAAGATCTCCACATCTTCAGGAAAACTCTTCAAATTCGTTGGTACAAACAAAGCTGACCTATTTTATGCACCAATTTACCAATTGAGGTTTAATTCAAATAATTATAGTTGATACTGTATGTGATTGTGGATGGTTTAAAATAGATAAGCTTAATTGGTAAGATTTTTTTATTGTAATTGTATTGTTATGACCGTGTATGGATTAAACACATTTATGCCTAACGTTTAGCAAAAAGGCCTTGGCAAACAGCCTAGACCCAGATGAGACGCCGCATGATGCTTAAAGAATTATTTTTGTAAGAATTATTCTAAATATAGTAATAAATATACTAGACATCCCTTATTTTGGAAATAAATTGATCCAATTTAGAAGGATGGGAGAGTCCACTAGGCATAAATGGGTTAAACAAAACATAAACTTACTTTTTGACTTGCACATTTGGTTTCGAACTCCTCCGGGTGGTGGGTATTTCTGAGAATTGCACAAACCTGTTCATGAAAAACGGCCGTTAAAAACACATTTTGTTACATATAAAAAATACCATTTAAGGCCAATTAAAATCCTTCTGTTTGTGCCTGGGATAGAATCGTTAAGAAGAAAAAATGGTTTATATAATATGCACCCTACCCGACGTAGGGGGTACAACTGAACCAATGCACCTTACCATCGCTTTGTCTGATGAAAAACATTCACTGCTGTAAATGAAACAGTGTACCTAACCATTGCGTAGTCAACTGCTTTGAATCTTGCCCTGCATCAGTTATCGAAGTTAACAGCTCTATCAAGAAAGCTTTAATAGTATATGATCAGTTCTGACCATCAACATCTTACGAGAAATTCTTCGCAAACCCGGTTTAAACTTTAGCAGAGCATTTCTTTCGGTCTCTTGCTAATTTTATACATGCTTATTTGTTAACTTCGGTTAATATGTGAGCCTCGCATTGTGTAAAGGGAGTTTAATGCATGTGCGTAATGTCCAAGATTAGCCAGTGCAGTCCGCAAAAGGCTAATTAGGGACGACATTTACCGCTTTTATGATATGTTTCGTTTAAAGAAATTTTTTTCTTAGCAAAAATCCAGTTTAGGCGGAAAGTGTTGTCACTGATAAGCCTGTGTGGATTACACAGGCTAATCTGGGACGACACTTTACGCACATGCATTAAACCCCCTTTTCACTGAGCAAGGCTTATATGCATTTTTTAACAATTACTTGTCCGATTGAACACGTCTGCACAGTGCGGCACGTCTCTGGTTTTTCCTGATCTAGACAAGTAAAGCACCAGGGCCCACGTGATGACATTTGGGGCACTGAAACACGAAAAACCAGGGGCAATGATACATAATATTGAAATCATTGAAACACGACATTGTGCGAAAATGCAATACGGCAACGAAATATGGCTTAAGAGTGTCTGAAATACTTAATTGGGGAAGGGGGCAATAACATATGGAATAGGGTCAATAGAATATGAACGCTGGGTCGCATTAAAACGTCATTAGATTCAATATAGTACGACGTTGAATTCACCTAAATACAATATTAGAGTCACTGAAATTTGACATTAGAGTAACCGACAGTGGGGTTTTCTCAAATATGTCACTAGGTTCGGTAAAATACGACATCGTATGGTTACTTTAATATACTGAAATATGACAGTAGAGCCGCTAACTATAGTATTGGAGGCACTGAAGAAAAATTGTGGGCACACAAATATGACATTGGAGGCACTGACAAATGACATTCGAGGAACTAAAATAAAACATTTGGGACATTGGGTTTACTGAAATATATACATTGGAAGCACGAACATATGACTTAAGTTCACTGATGAATGAAACTGGAGTCAATGAGATACGTCATTGATATCAACATCTGGGACGCTATAATACGACACTTTAGACATTGGAAAGTGACACGACATCACAGAAATAAAACATAGGGGGCACTGAACTATTATATTGCGCACAAGGACATACGACATTTGAGTAACGGAAATACGATACGGTGTAGTGTTTTTTGAAGCTCCGCTTTGCCCTTATCAATAGCACAAGCCAAACCGAAACGCGCCCTTATCGAGAACAATCTCAATTGCCTCTTGACCCAAATTGTAATTGATATCATCAAAACAGCCACTTGCATAGTCAGTGACGTTACGACTATGCTTAATTTATTCCTTAGCGTACACTTCTAAACGAGTATTTAATCGAGTTCATATAATCATTCAATCTCCACGCAGAGCTGTCGTTACTCGCTCTCACATTCAATCTCTTCCATCACAAGAAAATCCTTCCAGCAAATCTGCAGGGCTGGTTTCAGTCAAATCTCTGCGCGGAGGTTGATCCAGCTAGGCTGGTTTCAGTCAAATCTCTGCGCGGAGGTTGAATATATATATATTTCAGATTTTATTTCCTTCTTTGAGACACGCCGAATGTCCGCCCTTTCCTCTAGATGTATGTTTGCCCTATTTCATGGAATTTTAATTAAACTATCAATTTTGCTCTGAAATTGTCGTTATGGTAAACAATAGAATAAAAACAAATACGTTTGCAAATATTGTACGTGTTCAACAATAGTAACGATATTGTTCGACGTAAACAAACCCATGTGCGCGATTAAATGACGGGAATTCCAGACGAGCCTCGAGTTTACGCCGAACGACATCAGACTTAACTATTGGTGCGCGAATGTAGTCGGACATAATACAGACGTCATTATTCAAAGTTTGCGGACGATAGAGAAAAGGAATTAAAATTATCGGCAAAAATGACAAACAACGATGAAATAAACGACGGACATCATAAACTTAGGAGGGATTATTGATGTGTGTCCACCAACGATGGCGGATAAGTTTTAGATAAACAACACATATGTATTGGACATTTGCAAAGTGAACGTATGTCACAAAAACGAGTTTAAATTGGAGTTCAGTCCACTCGCAACGAAAACACATTTCACAATATTATATTTCGGTAGATGAAAAAAGACAAGCACGGTTTGATTTATATGTGAGTGGATCTGATAATTAATAATAAGAGTTATGTGCATATTCTGCTTTATTATGTGTGTCACTGTACATGGTTCTATAAAAGTATGGAAAAGAAAGTGAATATATTGAAAGTAAACAAAATAAAAAAATCGGTTAAATACACCAATAACTTACTAGTATATGTTTCAAGTTCATAATATTTTACCACAAACTTTCACTAACGCGCTTTACGCCCCCTGCCTCAAATCCTGTTTTACGCGCTATGTTTTACCCTTTCAACAATCTTTGATAAAATGCTTTTTTTTAAATCTACTTTTACATCATCAACATCAACATCTTTCACAAACTTGTGTAAACAATCATTAATGGCAAAAGTATACATACGTGGAGCGTCGTGAGAAAACCGGGCAAAATGCTTGTGCGTAAAGTGTCATCCCAGATTAGCCTGTGCAGTCCGCACAGGCTAATCAGGGATGACACTTTCTGCCTAAACTGGATTTTCGCTAAGCAGAGACGTCATTTAAACAATAAATACCATAAAAGCGGAAATTGTCGTACCTGATTAGCCTGTGCGGACAGCACAGGCTAATCTGGGGTGACAATTTACGCACAAGCATTTTGCCCGGTTTTCTCACGACGCTCCACTTATTATAAATTTTAATTTATTACATTTTACCAGTAGATAAAATCAATTATTTAAAACGATTTCCTACTTCTTTCACCACATCCTTGCATGTTGCAGAAGTCACCAGATCCGCAGCAGTCAATGCACACGGGGACGTCAGTCGGTGAAGTCTGAAAAACGATGCTTGTTTTCAAAAACATGAATTTGCTGTTTGTAGTAGTAGAAGCAGCAGCATCAAAAGCAGTAGCAGTAGCCGTAGCAGTAGAAATAGTAGAAGTAGTGGAAGAAGCATTAGTAGTAGTTGTAGAAGGGATAGTAGTAGTAGTTGTAGAAAGGGTCGTCGTAGTAGTTGTAGAAGAAGCAGTAGTAGTAGTTGTAGAAGGGGTAGAAGTAGGTGTAGAAGGAGTAGTAGTAGAAATAGTAGAAGTAGTGGAAGAAGCATTAGTAGCCGTAGCAGTAGAAATAGTAGAAGTAGTGGAAGAAGCATTAGTAGTAGTTGTAGAAGGGGTAGTAGTTGTAGTTGTAGAAAGGATAGTCGTAGTAGTTGTAGAAGAAGCAGTCGTAGTAGTTGTAGAAGGGGTAGAAGTAGGTGTAGAAAGAGATGTAGTAGTACTAGTTGTAGAAGAAGCAGTAGTTGTAGTTGTAGAAGGGGTAGTTGTAGTAGTTATAGAAGAAGCAGTAGTAGTAGTTGTAGAAGGGGTAGTAGTAGGTGTAGAAGGAGTATTAGTAGTAGTAGTAGTGAAAAAAAATACACTACCGTGTCCTGACGTTTAACGCCTTTAGAAAAGGATCTTCTCTGTGCAAGGAACGCAGACGTCTCATTTAGACCTCTTTTTGTGATGGCTGGACACCTCTGAAATTGTTTTAAAACGCTGAAGAAACGTTAAGAAATGGCGGCAAAGATGAGAAAAGTCACTAATTTTGATGATTCATAGTTGTTGTTAAAATATATTGAAATATGTGTTCAGGACTCTGTAAAGTTTCATATGCTATGAAAGCCACTAATATGAACCAATTATAAACGCAAGTGCTACACATTCGGAACTTGTCTAAATTCTAGTTGGGTAGTTATCAAGCACTATAGAGAAACACCAACGCATGAATGATGATCCTACATAAGCGAAATTGTCTGAAACTAAGGACACGGTCAATGTTTCTAGTAGCAGGACTTAAAGAGGAATACACCACGCATTTCTGAAATGGTGAATGAATTTGACGCGCCTACATCACTGTAAAACTCGACTCAACTTAATTTGATAAAAGGATGACATGTATCGTTTGCAAAATGTAATATCATATGGAAAAGGTAATACCATTTGGAAAGTTATCATCCAGAAAATTAAGTACCATCCGGAAAAAGTAACACAATCTTGGAAACTTAAAATCGTCTTAAAAAGGTAATGACATCTGAAAATGTTAACACCATTCGGAAAAGGTATGGATATTGTTATATCATGTAAGAAAGGTAAAATCATCTGGAAAAGTAAAATCCTTTGGAAAAAATGAATATATTCTGGAAAAGGTCATATTAGTTGTATCGCCTGTATAATGTGCTTTCATGTGGAAAAGTAAATTTCAACTTGAAAACGTAATACCATCTGCAAACGATAATATTATCTTTAAAAGTTGAAACGTCTAGAAAATGTAAAAGCATCTGGGCCAGGTAATATCAACTGGAAAAGATAATAGATGTATCGTCTGTAAAATGTAATATCATCGCCAAATGTAATATCGTCTTGAAAAGGTAATATCATCAGGATCAGGTAATATCATCAGGATTAGGTAATATCATCAGGTAATATCATCAGGATAAGGTAATATCACCAGGATCAGGTAATATCATCAGGATAAGGTAATATCATCAGGATCAGGTAATGTCGTACGGATCATGTAATATCATCAGGATCAGCTAAAATCATCTTGATAAGGCAATATCATTAGGACCAGGTAATATCATCAGGATCAGGTAATACTATCAGGATCAGGTAATATCATCAGGATCAGATAATATCATCAAGATCAGGTAATATCATCAGGATCATGTAATATCATCAGGATCAGGTAATATCATCAGGATCAGGTAATATCACCAGGATCAGGTAATATCATAAGGATCAGGTTGTACCATCAGGATCAGGTAATATCGTCTGAATCAGGTAATATCACCAGGATCAGGTAAAATCATCATGAGAAGGTAATATCATCAGGATCATGTAATATCATCAGGATCAGGTAATATAATCAGGATCAGGTAATATCACCAGGATCAGGTAATATCATAAGGATCAGGTTATACCATCAGGATCAGGTAATATCGTCTGAATCAGGTAATACCATCAGGATCTGGTAATATCACCAGGATCAGGTAATATCACTAGGATCATGTAATATCACCAGGATCAGGTAATATCACCAGGATCAGGTAATATCACTAGGATCAGGTAATATCGTCTGAATCAGGTAATATCATCAGGATCTGGTAATATCACCAGGATCAGGTTATATCATAAGGATCAGGTAATATCATCAGGATCTGGTAATATCACCTGGATCAGGTTATATCATCAGGATCAGGTAATATCACCAGGATCAGGTAATATCATAAGGATCAGGTTATACCATCAGGATCAAGTAATGTCGTCTGAATCAGGTAATATCATCAGGATCTGGTAATATCATTAGGATCAGGTTATACCATCAGGATCAGGTAATATCGTCTGAATCAGGTAATATCACCAGGATCAGGTAATATCATCATGAGAAGGTCATTTCAACAGGATCAGGTAATATCACCAGGATCAGGGAATATCATCAGGATAAGGTAATATCATCAAGATCTGGTAATATCATAAGGATCAGGTAATATCACCAGGATCAGGTAATATCATTAGGATCAGGTTATATCATCAGGATCAGTTAATATCATCAGGATCTGGTAATATCATCAGGATCAGGTAATATCACCAGGATCAGGTAATATCATCGGGATCAGGTAATATCATCAGGATCAGGTTATACCATCAGGATCAGGTAATATCGTCTGAATCAGGTAATGTCACCAGGTAATATCATCATGAGAAGGTCATATCAACAGGATCAGGTAATATCACCAGGATCAGGGAATATCATCAGGATAAGGTAATATCATCAAGATCAGGTAATATCATCAGGATAAGATAATATCATCAGGATTAGGTAATATCATCAGGATAAGGTAATATCATCAAGATCAGGTAATATCATAAGGATCAGGTAATATCATTAGGATCAGGTAATATTATCAGGATATGGAAATATCATCTGGATAAGGTTATATCTATGAAGCTGAACAGATGTGTACGTGTTTGCCTAAACAGGCAGTAATAAACATTGCTTTTGACCCAATTTTTTAAACAAACTTGCTTTATTATATTAGGACAAAAATTTAGCAAACATTGGAAAACTTCATGAACATTACTGAGGAACGAATGAATAAAAGTGGGGTAATATCTAAAACAGCGACCATAAAGCATGAAGAGTCAATTCAGAAAGAGACCAATAAACAAAAACGTGCACAGCAAAACGAACTGATTGAATTAAACTTTGGTCATCGCCACCAAATAAACAGCAAATCAAGTGACACATTAAGATATGAATACAAAATAAAGAGAAATTAATGCATTGAAATGTATCCCAACATTCATTTGAGCGTTTGAACAATTTCAAAGCGGGATTGATGACACAAAACAAACGAATGAATGAAACTAATGTCATCGCTCACGAACAGTCATTTGAAAAGCACATTATAATCCGCCTATCTCGGATCCGGCTGTAAGAATTATTGATTATAAACTGCACATGCATGGTGCCCCTATTATGAAGAAGTAATCCAGCAAAACAGGAAGAGTCTCTGTAAATTGGTAAAGTTGGGTAACGAAATATAAATTTAGGGAGGCGAATTTGAAGTAAATTCTCTTCTTATTTTTATATAAGATAACTCTATAACTCTTTTTTATTAAAACAAAAACGAAAAGATTATAACTCGAATGAACTACAACATGTCTTTGTTGACAAGCCCAGATGGGTGACATGGTGTAAGAATGAGCAGCGTGTCTTCAAACGCTGAAACAGCAACAATAACACATTTGAACCGCGTTCTGTGAAAAGGGGATTGAATGCATGTGCGTAAAGTGTCATCCCAGATTAGCCTGTGCAGTCCGCACAGGCTAATCAGGGACGGCACTTTCCGGTTTTATGATAGTTTTCGTTTAAAAAAGTATCTTCTAAGCAAAAGTCCAGTTAAGGCGGAAAGTGTCGTTCCTGAATAGCCTGTACGGACTGCACAGGCTAATCTGGGACGACACTTTACGCGTATGCATTAAACCCCCTTGTTCTCAGAGCGCGACCCATTTCTTACAGTTCTTGCAAGGCAACCCGAGTTGTAGAGGACGAGGCCACCACTGGTGACGAACTGCTCTACGTAACAGACCTCGTACTGCGTGCACTCGGTGGTTGTGTCACAGTCCTGAGGGTGGGGCATGTCCTGGCACTCTAGGCACCGCATGATGCGAGCATGTGCTTCAACAATCAGAGCTTGCCTCATAGAAAATATAACCAAAGCGTTTGAAGTTTATCTCGCGAGGCGCAGACAACCTAAACCGCGACCGATGGCAACCTATTCTTATGTTCGAGATATTTAAGATAAACTTCTTGATTTTTAACACTTACGATAGTTTTATAGTAATCTCACAATTTCTATCATTTGTGTCATTATTTAAAAAAAAAACACTAAAGAAAACTGAAATATGCATTAACGTCACGGGAAATAAACACATAACGTCATTATACTGCGTGGTGTAATTTCGTCAATGTACCTGCGGAAAAACTATGAATAACACAGCTGACTTATTATTAAAGGATGTCATTCCGTCAATTGTTAATATATGTCAATGGGTAAATAACAGCCCTTCGATCGGTATATCAAAGCTTGTCCATCAATAAATTTGAGCCCGTCTATTGGTCATCAATTGAAGCTTTTTTTCATTAAAGGCATGTTGGCTTATTAATTAATCAAAGCCCGTAAATTTGTCTAGTAAAGAATGTCGATCGGTCAAAGTAGGTCGCTTGGTCAATTAGAGCATTCCGAACGTCAATATCAGCATGTCGATTTGTCAATAAAAGCACGTCGGTTGGTCCTGAAAAGCTTTTCGATTGGTCAAGAATATATCGAATGGTCAATAATGGAATGTCTATTTGTCAAATATAGCCTTTAAATTGATCAATTAAAACTAGTCGATTGGCCAATAATAGCATGTTCATTTGAAAATACAAGCGTGTCGAATGGTCAATAATAGCCTGTCGATTCGTAAATAAAAGCATGTCGATTGTTTAATAAAAGCATGTCGATGTGTCAATAATAGCAAATAAATTGGTCGTTAAAACCCTGACGATTGGAAAAAAGAAGCACGTACCCGGTAAATCTGTCAATAAAAGCATGTCCATTGACTAATAAAATCACATGAATTTGTAAATAATAAAATGTCGCTTTATCAATAATAACAGGTTTATTTGTAATAGCTTATCGATTTGTAAATAATTGCATATCAATTTGATAAAAATAGGATGTCGTTTTGTCAATAATAACATGACGCTTTGTCAATAATAACAGGTTTATTTGTCAATTAAAAGCATGTGTATTTGTCAATAATAGGATGACCATTTGTCAATATGGGCACGCAGAATGGTTCATAAAAGCATGTCAATTTGCCAATAATAGCATGTCGTTTTGTAAATTCGATTTTGTCGATTTGTCAATAATAGCATGTCGTTTTGTTAATACGATCATGTCGATTTGTCAATAATAGCATGTCGTTTTGTTATTACGATCATGTCGATTTGTCAATAATAGCATGTCGTTTTGTTATTACGATCATGTCGATTTGTCAATAATAGCATGTCGTTTTGTTATTACGATCATGTCGATTTGTCAATAATAGCATGTCGTTTTGTTATTACGATCATGTCGATTTGTCAATAATAGCATGTCGTTTTGTTATTACGATCATGTCGATTTGTCAATAATAGCATGTCGTTTTGTTATTACGATCATGTCGATTTGTCAATAATAGCATGTCGTTTTGTTATTACGATCATGTCGATTTGTCAATAATAGCATGTCGTTTTGTTATTACGATCATGTCGATTTGTCAATAATAGCATGTCGTTTTGTTATTACGATCATGTCGATTTGTCAATAATAGCATGTCGTTTTGTTATTACGATCATGTCGATTTGTCAATAATAGCATGTCGTTTTGTTATTACGATCATGTCGATTTGTCAATAATAGCATGTCGTTTTGTTATTACGATCATGTCGATTTGTCAATAATAGCATGTCGTTTTGTTATTACGATCATGTCGATTTGTCAATGATAGCATGTAAATTGGTCAAAATAGCTTGCCGAATTGTCAAAATTAATTTGTCGATTTGTTAATAATAGCTTGTAGTTTGCCTCAATAACAACATGTCGATTTGTCAATAATAGTATGTCGATTTGTAAATAAGAGCATGTCAATCCATCAATTAAAGGATGTTGATCAGCCAGGACGTCAATCGTAAAATTTAGCTTGTCGATCGGTTAATGAACGTGAAAGTGAAGTATGCCGATATGTTAATTAAATAACGTTCATCGGTGAATTGTTGCATGTCAATCGGGCAATGTTGGTCGGTCAATTAAATGCATACCTGTTCCGACACAGAAGGCGACGAATACGACTTGAACCCAGCTCATCTTGACACCTAGAATGGGATGACATTGATGTTTAAATAGCGACATGTAATTACGCATTGTAATGTCAGACCAGGGCTCCGTTCAATAGACACTGATAAGGATCTAAGTTTGCGTTAACACCGCCAAAAGAAGATCCAATTATGGACGCAGAATAGTTAGATGTAATCATCAGTTCGATTGCTAAAATAGCTCTTATTTGAGAATCGATCGGTTTGCATTTTACGGAGTTGAAATCATCTGAAACGAAATACTGGGTCGATATCATAAAGTGATTTATATGTTTTACTCAATTACCGATCAAATTTGGCGAAATGGGTATTATTAAAATGGAACACGAAAAAAATCACCATATCATGCGTATCTACTTCAATAAAAGAGTTCACGAATTAGAAATGAAAACGCTTAAATATATATACTGAACAAAACAGCCACCGAAAAAGACACCCTATATGTACTTACTTTATCACGAAGTCGCAGTGAAAGTGAGCAGTTGTGTAAACCATATGAACCGTCCGCAGTGGTGTCATTTAGATAAGAGGGCCTTGCAGAGTTGAGCGCGTTCATGTGGAACAATTGGGACATTTTGTCACTCCAATAATTTTCTATTTATCGTTGCGACTCGGTTAAAATTTTGATTTGGAGTTTGGATTGGTTTATAGAATGTCTGAGTTAAAGCGGGCGTTTAAAATGTAAATAAACAAAACAAGAAAAGGCTTGACTCTCACAAAAACGTATTGCCAGAAATGTACGCATACTTTAAGGATTGTGAACAGTACCAATATTATTATTCAAATAAAATGTATTCAGATTCAGCATCTTTTATGCAGTTATGTCACATGAATATTCGCATATTGAAAGAAATACATGAGCTCACTTCGTGGTTAATGACACTATAACAAACACTTCAATTAAGATCATTGTTATTTGCACTAATGGAAATTGCGGGAAAGCTCGTTTTTTTCTTTACAAAGCTCCAAACATTGATAAACATAAGACACAACCTTTAATTAAACATCTGTCTCGGACACCCTGTTGTCAATTCAAACCACAAGGACAGTTCGGTGTGACATCAGTGCGGTTTTCGCCGACAGAACAAGAACACAATTTTGTAGGGACTAAAATAAGAACGTCGCCACAACGAAATGCACTTGAGTCTTTAGTTCAACAGTCCGGACGTGACCTGGTCAAGATAAGGTGTTGATTATAAATATCGGCAAATAGAATGGCCAATGACATCATTTGTGGCGAAATTAGCATATGAAAATTTTTCTCGGCTCGGTCTAAAAAAATAACAACAACACCGCTTTTATTTAATGATTTATTATTTGATTACTTTGTTGGTGTTTTGTGTTTTGTCGTGTTTAACGGTATCTCAGTGTAATAACGGGGTCAGTTACAAAAGAACTTCTTGCACGTAGTATTGTTTAAACTAGCCGATCTAATTACTATACTAAGTATGTCGTACCATTTGATTGAATGGTCTATACTAACCCATAAACATACACCTAACCCGTACACATATCACATATACCTAAGCCTTACACATATCACATATACCTAACCCGTATACATATCACATATACCTAACCCGTACACATATACCTAACCCATACACATATACCTAACCCGTACACATATACATAATCCGTACACATATACCTAACCCGTACACATAAACCTAAGCCGTACATATATACCTAAGCCGTACACATATACCTAACCCGTACACATATACCTAAGCCGTACACATATACCTAACCCGTACACATACACGCCAGTAACTGAAAGCTGTTCTACTTGATTCAAATACATTGCAGCGGTTACCCTCCGAATTGTAACCATAGAAATCACAATGAATTCATTCCATAGCTATGGGAGGGAATATATGCCAGTCCATATATGTGGCTAAACGACAATTACCTATTGCTTAATGACAATTGACTATTGACATATTACATTTGTATGTTGGTATATGAACAATCTTATTGCATTGTGCTTTTCGTTGCAGACAAACTACAACTTCCGTGCGCCGTTGTACGTCTTTACATATTTTGATGGAACCTTGCTTGCATTTGTTGTAACATAATAAATGTTAATCACGTTTGCCTGCGTATACATGAACAACGCATCCATTTAGAACTATATTTATTCGAATTAGTAATTTATGCTTTATAGTTTGTTAATTTCAATTTTAATTAACTCTTATTACTTCTTGTTTATGCCATAAAAATGGAAAGTTTTTTATGACGAAAGCAATAAGTACTTAGCATGTCGCAAGGCATGAAGCAACATAGAGTTAACAAGAAGCTAGTTTTTTTTTATTAAGACAATGTTAGATGAGTAAGTATACGCAAGAAGGCTAGTTTCGTATGCGAAAGCAAATTGATAATGACACGGTTATGCAGGAAAAATGCATGTGCCATATAGCCGAACGCATATGTCTGAAAAAAGCGCAGTTGTTGTTACACGCGCTTCTCAACTTGGCGACCCAGGTTGACTTCCCGCTTCTGGCGAATGTGAGTTAAGAAGGTGGTCACCATACCAGACAGGTGGGGTTTACTACGGGTAGGCCGGATTCATCCCACAAAACAAGACCACACCAAAACTGAATATCTTTCAGTAAAAAACTAAATAGCTAAAAGTTGAAGCTTTAATTAACAATTAATTGTAAAACTGCCATTTTAATGTGTGTTGATATTAATTAAAAGTGAAATTTCCTCTTTAATACACTGTGTGGCTGACATTTAATTACGAAACTGCCATTTCAATATACTGTGTGGCTGACATTTAATTACGAAACTGCAACTTCAATATACTGTGTGGCTGATATTTAATTACGAAACTGCCACTTCAATATACTGTGTGGCTGATATTTAATTACGAAACTGCCACTTCAATATGCTGTGTGGCTGACATTTAATTGTGTTACTGCCACTTCAATATGGTGTGTGGCTGATATTTCATTGTGAAACTGCAACTTTAATATACTATGTGTCTGATATTTAATTGCGAAACTGCCACTTCAATATACTGTGTGGTTGATATTTAATTACGAAACTGACACTTTAATATGCTGGGTTGCTGACATTTAATTACGAAACTGACACTTCAATATGCTGTGTGGCTGACATCTAATTACGAAAAAGCCGCTTCCATACACTGTGTGACTGATATTTAATTACAAAACTGCCACTTCAATACAATGTGTAGCTGATATTTAATTACGAAACTGCAACTTCAATCCACTGTGTGGCTGATATTTAATTACAAAACTACCACTTCAATATGCTGTGTGGCTGACATTTAATTACGAAATTGCCAATTGAATACACTCAGTGGCTGATATTAAATTGCGAAACTGCCACTTTAATTTACTGTGTGGCTGATATTTAATTGCGAAACTGCCACTTCAATATACTTTATGTATGATATTTTATTACGAAACTGCCACTTCAATATGCTGTGTGGCTGACATTTAATTGTGTAACTGCCACTTCAATATGCTGTGTGGCTGATATTTAATTGCGAAACTTCCACTTCAATAAACTGTGTGGATGATATTTAATTGCGAAATTGCCACTTCAATATACTGTGTGGCTGATATTGAATTGTGAAACTTCCACTTCAATATACTGTGTGGCTGATATTTAATTGTGAAACTTCCACTTCAATATACTGTGTGGCTGATATTTAAATGCGAAACTGCCACTACAATATACTTTGTGTATGATATTTTATTACGAAACTGCCACGTCAATATGCTGTGTGGCTGATATTTAATTGTGTAACTGCCACTTCAATATGCTGTGATGCTGATATTTAAGTGCGAAACTGCCACTTCAATATACTGTGTGGATGATATTTAATTGCGAAACTGCCACTTCTATATACTGCGTGGCTGATATTTAATTGCGAAACTGCCACTTCAATATACTGTGTGGCTGATATTTAATTGCGAAACTGCAACTTCAATATACTGTGTGTATATTTAATTACGAACCTGTCACTTCAATATGCTGTGTGGCTGACATTTAATTGTGTAACTGCCACTTCAATATGCTGTGTGGCTGATATTTAATTGCGAAACTAACACTTCAATTTACTGTGAGAGTGATATTTAATTGTGAAACTGCCACTTTCATATACTGTGTGGCTGACATTTAATTTTGAAACTGCCACTTCAATCTACTGTGTGGCTGACATTTAACTGCGAAACTGCCACTTCAATATACTGTGTGGTTGATATTTAATTGCGAAACTGCCACTTCAATTTACTGCGTGGCTGACATTTAATTGTGAAACTGCCACTTCAATATACTGTGTGGCTGATACTTAATTGCGAAACTGCCACTTCAATATACTGTGTAGCTGACATTTTATTGTAAAACTACCACTTCAATATACTGTGTGTATGATATTTTATTGTGAAATTACCACTCAAATATACTGTTTGGATAATATTTAATTGTGAACTACCACTTCAATATAATTTGTGTATGATATTTAATTGCGAAACTGCCACTTCAATATACTGTGTGGCTGATATTTAATTGTGAAACTGCCACTTCAATATACTGTTTGGATGATATTTAATTATGAACTACCACTTCAATATACTGTGTGTATGATATTTAATTGTGAAACTGCCACTTCAATATACTGTTTGGATAATATTTAATTGTGAACTACCACTTCAATATAATTTGTGTATGATATTTAATTGTGAAACTGCCACTTCAATATACTGTGTGGCTGATATTTAATTGTGAAATTTCCACTTCAATATACGGTGTGGCTGATATTTAATTGTGAAACTGCCACTTCAATATACTGTTTGGATGATATTTAATTGTGAAACTGCCACTTCAATATACTGTGTGTCTGATATTTAAATGTGAAACTGCCACTTCAATATACTGTGTGTATGATATTTAATTGTGAAACTGCCACTTCAAAATGCTGTGTGTTTGATATTTAATTGTGAAACTGCCTCTTCAATATACTGTGTAGATGATATTTAATTGTGAAACTGCCACTTCAATAGAGTGTGTATGATATTTAATTATGAAACTGCCACTTCAATATACTGTGTGTATGATATTTAATTGTGAAACTGACAATTCAATATGCTGTGTGGATATTTAATTGTAAAACTTCCACTTTAATATACTGTGTGGCTGATATTTAATTGTGAAACTGCCACTTCAATATACTGTGTGTATGATATTTAATTGTGAAACTGCCACTTCAATATACTGTGTGTATGATTTTAATTGTGAAACTGCCACTTCAATATACTGTGTGTATGATATTTATTTGTGAAACAGCCACTTCAATATACTGTGTGTATGATATTTAATTGTGAAACAGCCAATTCAATATACTGTGTGTATGATATTTAATTGTGAAACTGCCACTTCAATATACTGTGTTTATGATATTTAATTGTGAAACTGCCACTTCAATATACTGTGTGAATGATATTTAATTGTGAAACTGCCACTTCAATATACTGTGTGGCTGACATTGAGTTGGAAAACTTTCGCTTCAATATAATGGGTGTAGGATATTTAATTGTGAAACTGCCACTTCATTATACTGTGTGGCTGACATTTAATTGTGAAACGTTCTCGTCAGTATACTGTGTGGCTGATATTTAATTGTGAAACTGCCACTTCATTATACTGTATGATATTTAAATGTGAAATTGCCACTTCAATATACTGTGTGGCTGACATTTAGTTGTGTAACTGCCACTTCAATATACTGTGTGTATGATATTTCATTGCGAAACTGCCACTTCAATATACTGTGTGTATGATATTAATTTGTGAAACTGCCACTTCAATATACTGTGTGTATATTTAATTGTGAAACTTCCACTTCAATATACTGTGTGTGTGATATTTAATTGTGAAAAATGCCACGTCACTAAACGGTGTGGCTGACATTGAATTGTGAAACTGCCCCTTCAATATCCTGTGTGGATGATATTAAATTGTGAAACTGCCACTTCAATATATTGTGTGTATGATATTTAATTGTGAAACTACCACTTCAATATACTGTGTGGATGATATTTAATTGTGAAACTTCCACTTCAATATACTGTGTGTATGCTATTTAATTGTGAAACTGCCACTTCAATATACTGTGTGTCTGATATTTAATTGTGAAACTACCACTTCAATATAGTGTGTATGATATTTAATTATGAAACTGCCACTTCAATATACTGTGTGTATGCTATTTAATTGTGAAACTGCCACTTCAATATACTGTATGGCTGATATTTAATTGTGAAACTGCAACTTCAATATACTGTGTGTCTGATATTTAATTGTGAAATTACCACTTCAATATACTGTGTGGCTGACGTTGAATTGTGAAACTGCCACTTCAATATACTGTGTGGCTGACATTTAATTGTGGTACTTCCACTTCAATATACTGTGTTTATGAAATTTAATTGTGAAACTGCCACTTCAATATACTGTGTGGTTGACATTTAATTATTAAACTTTCACTTCAATATACTGTGTGGATGATTTTTAATTGTGAAACTACCACTTCAATATACTGTGTGGCTGAGATCGAATTGTGAAACTGCCACTTCAATATACTGTGTGGCTGAAATTTTATTGTGAAACCTCCACTTCAATATACTGTGTGGTTGACATTTAATTGTGAAACTTCCACTTCAATATACTGTGTGGATGATTTTTAATTGTGAAAATACCACTTCAATATACTGTGTGGCTGACATCGAATTGCGAAACTGCCACTTCAATATACTGTGTGGCTGACATTTTATTGTGAAACTTTCACTTCAATATATTGTGTGTATGAAACTTAATTGTGAAACTGCCACTTCAATATACTGTGTGGCTGACATTGAATTGTGAAACTTCCACTTCAATATACTGTGTGGATGATTTTTAATTGTGAAACTACCACTTCAATATACTGTGTGGCTGACATTGAATTGTGAAACTTCCACTTCAATATACTGTGTGGCTGACATTAAATTGGGAAACTACGACTTTAATATAGTATGTGGCTGATATGTTTAATAGTCAAAACTGCCTTTAATGCATACTGTGTAACTGACATAAATTAATTGGGAAACTTCCACTTTAATATACTGTCAGACTGATATAATTTAAAACAAAATCCTGACACCTCACATGATGTGTGACTGATGTTAATTAAAACAAAAGAATTAACTGTTCTTCATACTGATTTAATACTCACACAAACACAGATTTAGGCGTGAAGAGCAAGAACATAAAAAGAAATACACGTAAATAATAACAAAAATAACCTGCAACTACATGTATTATTAATATGGGTTAACTGACAAACATTAAAAAGCAATATAATAAGTATCTCTCTTCGCTTGTTTTTGCTTATAAGAGCCTTAATATGTATATTACATATTGCTGTTGTTGTTTCAGTTATTAAAAAAATCAGATATGGGAGACCACTTTGAAATTGAATCAAAGAAGCATTGAAATTCAGTTATTCCATTAAACAGAATTAGCACAGATTACATTCTGCATTTCAGGTTTACGATACTAGTACTCATAACATTCCATTGCTCAAAATATTTAAATTTGACTATCTAAATCTGTTACCAGATTTTCAAGAATAAGTTTGCTTTAAAAGAACATGTGTAAAGACTCATTTTGTATTCATACATAAGGCATGTATTGTTTCATAAGAAATTAGATAATAATAATAAAAATGCAATAAATATATTGCAGTATAATGCGTGAAGTACATCAATTTAAATAAAAGGTATTTTTTTATACTCTTTTTTTTCATAAACAATATAAATATAGTGTAACTGTTTTTTTCCATTAAAGAACAACAGTTTTATAACTAGCCAAACACCACCTGAATATCTATAGATATGCATTATAATTCTTTTATAAATAAACTCATCAAGATAAAAATAACATTTTGTAAAATTCATAACAATCTAACAAAAGGTGTATCAGCACTCCAAAATAAAACACAAACAATCAAATATCACAATACGCTTACATCATGGTATCACATATTCAAAATTCTAACAAGGCACATGCCAAATTTCATATAAACAAAGAAGAAAATTATCTATGGGTTATTCTGCAATAACTATGGGCGGAGCTTATACACTGAAAGCATGCGCTGTAACTTAACAAAACATGCCGATACATTTTCCACCAGTGTAATAATCCGGTATTTTATGAATGAAAGTCAAAACTTATCGACAGAACAGCCGAAAGTTATTTTTATGGGCGGAACTTCGCATAAAATAGTACACAAGAAAAATAAGATACATTGAATAAATCTTTAGTAAAAACTGTGTAAGAATCAAAATAATTCGTGTACATTATTTCTTAAATAAACTTAAACTGAAAACAAATAACAATAATCACAAACAACAATGATAAACAAAAACTCATGGCATGTTTTTGTTTGTGTACAACGGTGCAAATCTAACAACATTTCGATTCAAGTCAGAGAAGCATACAAAACTATTTATTAAAGTTGTTACAAACTAGAACTTAATATGACATTGTGAATATCACAACTACATAAAGAACAAGTCTATTGCCAAGCAATATATGTCCCCTACCAGCTCCACCATTGTCACATTATTTTTTTTGAGTATTTGTTGCCATAGCAACCAGAATTCTTGACGTAGGAAAAAAATGAAATGACCATACTGTCCATATTGCCATCTATCCATGTTTCAAGTGTCATGAAAAAATATGAAGAACTTTTAAAGTTATCACAAGATCCAGAAAAGTGTGACGGACTGACGGACTGACAGACAGAGCGCACACCATGAGTCCCTTCCGGTGAAACCAGTAGGGGAGAATAACAACCTATAGCCCGTGCTTCAGCTTGGAAAAACATTATAGGTTACAAAGTTTAATTATTTTTTTAGAAAATTATTTTTGGAACATTAAATATATGATGAAGCTAATTTGACTTTTTGCAGCAATACTTTTTTGTAATAATGAGCCACACAAGTTAACAAAGGTAATTAGCTAAATAAGGGTTTTGTAGAAAATACCTTAACCAAAATAGAGGTGCTCAAGTTGACGTGCTGGTCAATATGCTTGTCAAGTTAATACCCTAACGTAGAAAAATTGTTTAGTTACTGGCAACACAAAATAAAAAATGCAATATTCAAATAAAAAGGGCCACAACACCAGTTGTGACAAAATGTTTCAAAGCAATATATGATGGTGCGCAAGTTCACATATTTATTAATATGTATCTAAAGTAACAGCCCTCTAGCAGCAATACTTTTTGACTTATGTAAAACACAAGAGATAAAAATTAAATTTCTTGCTTTAAACAGGGCCATAAATAAGGTTATGCCGAAAATATCTGAACCCAAATATGAAGGTGAGCAAGAACACTTGCTGGTTGATATGTTTGGAAGTTTAATTTGTCTAGCATCAATATTGTTTTAGTAACAAGCAGTATAAACATGTGTAATGGACAGACGGAAGGGGGAATGTATATGACCCCTCTCAAAAAGTGGGGGCATAAAAACCAACAAAATACAACCTTATTGAGTAAGTTCTCCTATCTTATAAGAAAACTGAAACCCAAACCTCAATAGGTAAGTTCTAAGAAATTACAAGAAAACCAAATATAAAGTGACCTTAGTGAGTAAGTGCTGATTAATACACTAAGAAAAAACTAAATGAACCCTGCTTAGTTCTAAATCATATGAGGAAAGCCAACATTAACCAAACTAAGTAACCTGCAGGAAGTTCTAATTCATTGAGTCCGTTATTGAGGACATGTACTGATAACAATCTAGATCAGTTGCTGCATACATACCAATTTTAATATTGAAGAAAAACTGCTTGTATTAATGGGACTTGTTCACTGATTTCACAAAATGACATTTCTTCAATATAAATCCAAAAAGAAATTCCATATTATATACAAGCAAGTAAATAACAAAAATTGTCTTAAAATATTATTTAAAAATTGTTCTTTTATGGATTTCAATCAATTTAAATGAGATAAGCAAAATCGATAATTTTTTATAATGATAATTATTGTTTTGAAAAATGTTTGTTTTCATTGGTTAAATTTAATTATAAATCAAAACTGCAATTATGGAAGTCAAAGACTGTGCTGATATTTTAAGACGGAAACAAGAATATGTTAAGTTGTGAACTACTTCCTTTAAGAGTGGAAACTGCTGATAACAATTCTGTACGAGCACTGAAAAGCATTCATACAGACATAAAAGCATCATCATATACATGTGGTGAACCGATTTGTATTACAACTATGACACATACAAACATATTAAGTAAAGCATTGATAACTCATATTTCGAACAAAGTTGTGTGAAAATGGGTCTTATGCCATATGCTGCCAGCGTTGCTCCAGACCAGATTGCGCATCTGATAAGTCTAGTCAGCAGCTACCTAATTTTCTGCTAAAGAGATCACAAAACCTTGCATGACTTTATAGTGGACCGCATAGCTCCTGACCAGATTGCGCTATTGCACAGGCTGGTAAGGAGCACCCTAGCCGCATATTGCATAAGGGCCATATTTGCTTGATGCGGGTCATATAACTCACCAATATTGACGTTTAGTCATGAATATATTAGTTTCCATTCTGGAATCAATTAAATCTATTTAAGTGGTCCTCAGTAAGTATTATGTTATGGCCTCATGAAACTTGTGTCAAATGTGCAAAACCAAATGCAAATTTATAAAACAATCCAAGCGTGTAATTGATGCTAATTGATATCTAGTGTCAGGTTAGTGTTCTGGAGCTATAATTATGAATGACTGTTTCTGTTTGTACAGAAATGTTATAATTATTTATGTGACATTGTCATCACCAATCAACTTCAATTACACACACTAATTTTTTAACCATTAACTAAAGTGACTTATATATTTCATTGCAGCTCACTGTTTATAAATGAGTCTGAATTTAGTAGTACTGTTGAAGTATAAAAAGTGCACAAACAATCAAATGGTTAACTTAAAAAATATCTCTCCTCATAATAGCATCCAATCCAATCAAATTGCAGCAACATAATATGCAAATGGTTGACTGAATTTACATCTTTACTATAAATAACATCCAATTGAATAGTAGCAACATCAAGATTTGATATCTTGACTATAAATATAGCCTCCAATAAAAAAAAATAGCATGAGATTATTCACTACACAAGTGTACAAACAAAAATCAGCATCAAAATGTGCAAACTGCAGACTAAATTAAATGCTACAATACATAGCAATCCAATAAAGTTTCAAAACTTTCATCCATAACTTATTCACTGTAATGGTCGCCAACAATAAATAGCACTTAATCAGTCAGCAATGGTTGATTTACGCATTTTTTTGTTACAAATATAAAAGTATTCTATCAGATATCAGCAAGAAATTTAAATAGAATCCAATCAAATTTAAGCGTCATCAGGCATGGATGACTGCAATATTTGTGACAACTTTGAATAGTATCCAGTCAAATATCAGCAGTATCAGATATGGTTGATTGACATCACTTTATGACAAGTATAATAAGCATCCAATCAAATCTCAGCATCAAAAGACATGCATGATTTACTTCATTTTTTCGATAACTATAAATAGCATCCAATCAAATCTCAGCATCATCAGGCATAGGTGACTGACGTAGACTGGAACCAGACGGACTGTCAGGAATTTCGTTTCCAACAGGAACTAGAAGGAAGAAAAGGCAAAGGTTTATTTTCAACAGGATACAGTTCAAAAGGGTTATTGTTTATTATTTGTGTGATAACATTTTATAATTTTATTATTAATGAAATGGGAACCAATTAATTGTAGGTAAATAATCTTTTTTTAAAGTGACAATATTAAGAGATAGATCACTGAAAATAGGCATTTTCATTCTATTAAAAACAATACCCGGTATGCAGCATTCAATAAACGTGTATGCTCCTGGTGGAAGATTTGTCACATTGATTGGCCCATTTGAATAAGTCTTAAAATTAGGTCAATGACAACGTCAAAATGAGGTAAGGTTATGTGAATAGGCTGAGTGTCAATGACAACGTCAAAATGAGGTAAGGTTATGTGAATAGGCTGAGTGTTGAATGGAATATCAACGGTTTTTAGTAAGTAGTATTGATGGTTAGTGAAAGGTAAATTTTGGTTAACAAAGAATTTTGACCTAATGAAATAGTCCAAGTTTCAAATGAGGTCAGGTTATGTGAGTGAGTTGAACGTGTTCATAAATCATGTCCATGCAAGTATCAAAGCTATTGATGTTAAATGAAATGTTTTGGGTAAACCAAGCTTTTGGACCTTGTAAATAAGTCTGAAATAGTCAAAAGTAGATAAATGTCAAGGTCAAAATGAGGTCAGGTGATGTGGATGTGATGATAGAGTTTGAATACATCAATCATGCAAGTATCAAAGTTTTGATAGAAGCGTTATTAAGCTGAAATGTCTCATTTAGGGTAAACCTCGTAAGGACCGACAAACAGGCAAATCCTTATGTATATCCCTGCATCGGTAGATTCCTGGTACATAAAAATTGTATTAGAAAATAACACATCAAATTTTGAAGTAGATCACTTTTTTTAGTCCGACTCATGAACAATCCCATTAATATACTGTATGAAACTGGGAACAAAAAACCCCAGTAAAATTGCCATTTAAATTCAGTGATATTTCTGTATGATGCACATTTATGCAAAACTTTATTATAATCTTGCCTCCTAGGATTGCCTTTGTTTGTTTCTTAAGTTGGATTTTTCGCCATTTTTCCAAAGTTTTTCAGTCATATCTTGGTGGTAAATTAACCAACACTTAAAGTACTAAAAGCACATATTTATGCCAGCAACTGACAACTACTGCCCTATTTCAATCAGATGTAGGGTGAGAATGGTCGTACACAAGTTTTCATGACCAATCACAACAACAGTTTTGTGTGCTTGGCAGGCCATCAAACCTGCCACCCTCAAATTTGTAGTCCAGCTCTGTCCCAAATGAGAAAGCTGGCCTAGTTTGAGAAGATTTGTAGACCTGGGGCCGTATTCCAGAAGCATCTTAAGTTAAATTTTATTCTTATCCTTATATTGGGAAATTTTCTTAAGTATTTAATTTCCTATTGCAATAGTTTGGCATAAAGAATTACATCAAAATAACATCATTATGTCAATGTTATTTTAGGAATACCAAAAGAAACATGTGATTCCTTATCTAGTAAAGAAATACAAAACATTGTAATTTTGAACTGAAGTGAAATTATTTAAGAAATGACTTAAGATGCTTCTGGAATACCACCCCTGTGTTATAGTTGTTTTAGCTTACTGGTGCTAAAGGCTTTCCATACAACTGAGCAACAGATGTTTAAACCAAGTATTGAAATCAATGCAATCTCATTGCTTTCATACCAAGAGTTGAATGCAAAACTGTTGTCTCTGATACAGATATTTTAAGCAGCTACACCAGTTTTATGCCTAACCCTCGATGCACAGACCTCTATGAGGTGAAGTTCGACCTCTGCTGCTTCCGCTGTGCGATTCCTGTCGACCAATGGGAGGCAGCGGATGTGAGGTTGCCATGGAAACGGGGACATCTGGCTCGGCTGACATTCTCACACGCTTAGAACTCAGGCTGGTAGGGGATGTGGAGAGAATAGGGCTGGTACGAGTACCTGAAACATTATTATTAGAACATGTAAGTAATAAGTAATTTTTACTTTACCCCTATGTTGGAGCATTTTCTGTTAGATACCTGGGTTATTAGCATTTATTGACTTTCAATTGGAACGAGTTTAGTATTTTCATTCAGTTACATTTGACAAACTATTCATAGAACTTAAATAAAATTGTTATCACAACTTCAAAAGTCTTTATCGTCACTGAACACCTCTGTTTGTAAGCATCTGGAATTCAAACAATTATTTGCGAATATTGGGATTAAATTTGGGAAAACAATATACTGTTGGGAATATGACCCAATAACTGATGTAAATTGAAATCTTTGTTCACTGAATGATCTTCAAAACAATACCTGAGCGAGGCCTGACAGATTTGCCTGTTGAACTCTGTCCTGGTCTGTTGACAGTCACGTAAGATCGGAGGTTGCTGTTGGCTGCATTCGTGAGTCGGTCGTTACTCAGTCCCATACCACTGATTTGAGCACTAAAAGACAAATTACTGAATAATATGTTTCTGAGCATGAAAATATTATTTCTGAGCTAATTGATAAGTTGTTTCTAAGACCCATACTTCCAATTTAGCACTGGAACAAAATAATGAAATAAGTTTTCAGGGTTGAGCATGACAATGTTGTTCCAGCATTCATAACTTAGTTGTTACTAAGATCAAAACTGCTGAAACAAGGATATCAGTAAAACTGATGGATGCTCCCTAATGATGCTTTGTCGATATATGGGTTAATTGTGTGAAAAAAAAATAATAAAAAAATGTGACCTTGAGAAAATCTATTATTAGCCTCAGTGACCTTGACCTTGACCCGAGTGACCTTAAACCTAATCAAAAGGTAGAGGTCCATGCAAGGTACCTACATGCCAAATAGGTAAGAGATCGGTAAAGTATTGAAGGCGCTATGAGAAACTGTAACAAAAGTGTGACGGAAGGAAGGAAGTACGGTAGTACAAACTGGCAACTATATGCTCCCCACATATATATATATATATATATAGGTTGCATAATAAGCACTGAGCAAAAAATACTATAAAAGATTTTTAGGCTTGAGCACCCAAACATGGCAAAATACCAACACAATTTACAGGCAAGACTGTCCTACAAAGGGGAAACATTTACAAGCCAGTTGTTCTACATGCAGGACTCAATTGTGCATGTGCGTAATATGATTGTTATATACTGCTCCATAGCAAATAGATTGTGTTCTTTACTTACAAATATTCTGATATATATTCACACAACTAACATTTGAATTTTTTTCCATATTATACCTTTTAATTATTACATATTCTTTACACATATTTTGCTAACACAAGGTTATTATTTTTATTCTTTTGTTAAAAACCAGTTAATCTATTATAGATTAAATTGTTAAGCAAGTTGCTGAGTTTATATCCATCTTTATCCTGCCCCTTTGCAAACATTGACCAAATAAAGGGGTGGCAAATAAATTTTCCTATCTCCGGTCAACAGGAAGTAGTGTATTCCTATGCACGCTGTGACATATAGTTGAGTGTAACCTTTCCAATACACTACACAAGGGTGACGCATTATTGAGACGCATTGTGAATGTTATCGTTTATATTACATATCATCCTGCTTTGCATCTTCTTTAAAACATATTACAGAACCGGCTTTCCGTATTTTTATTTCCATTCACTTGATTACGCAATTTATGATGTTTCTCATGTGACATAATTTTTCCTACACAACATATCTAGTTTCAGCAATATAAAGAAGACTCTGTGGATTTTAGGGACGAGAATTTGGACGTGGTGGTTTTTTAACAGTAAAATATTTAATATTTTTAAAGCATTGAACGAATACAAAACGTATTTCGGATTGTGTGTTTGTCATGCATATTTGTTAATTTTGATAGGAATAAAATAACTCGCTCCGACAGGATTACGATTTCGTTAATCGTGTTTAGGTCAGAATGGTAAGCATTCAATACAAACGCCATGAAGAAATAGTGTGGTTTAAAATACATTTCAATATAGGGATGGACGAACAGAACATGTAAGTGCATATAGTTGTAACTTTATTGTTATAAGAATTGGAATAAAGCTGTCATTGAGGTAAATAAAATTGAGTCTTTGTTTTTGGCTGTTGCATATTTTTTTTAAATTTCTAATGATAACAAATAAAAATCAGTTTTTGTTTTGCTGTTGCACATTGTTTTCAATTTCCAACATTAAAAATATTACATTCTCGATTCATTTTTTATTTTTTCTCATAATTTCAATAGGAAAGTATAAAAAGGGCCAGTTTAATGTGGAACTATTTTTTACGTGACATAATCAGTAGTAATTCGGTCGTAAGGAATGTTGTGTACATATAGGAGCTGACCAGAATAATTATTTTGTTATCTTTATTAATCATTCGTCTTTGATAAAATGTGTTCGCGGCATAATTTTAAATGAAGCAGGATAAATAGAATACACGGTTGGTGCCGAGATAGAGAAAGTTTATCTGGTTCGTCCCAAAAAAGAAAATAGGGATCGCTCAAAATTTTCTTTTTCTAAGCCTCACCAGATAAACTTTCTCCATCTCGGCACCAACCATGCATTCTCTATATATCCACCGTTCACATTCAAATGAACCAATCAGAAGCTTACCTGATTGTATTCTGACCAATCATCATGCGGTTGATGTCCAGCTCTAGGATTCTGGGAGTGTTCACATTACCCATCAGTGGGCCAGAGGACATTCCAATCTGAGAATCAGACATCTACAAAAGGAAAATGTAAAGTTTAGTTTGTTAAAATGGTATATTTGTCATATTGAACAGTATTTCAGTCGTATCAAGGCGGTCAGTTTACTTACTCACACTTTTCCTTCACATATGCCATGATCTTAACCCTTTGCATGCTGGGAAATTTGTCGTCTGCTAAAATGTCGTCTGCTGAATTTCTAAAATCAGCATTTTCTTCGATTTTTTTCAAAGAATACTGAACAGCAAACATTTTGGATCCTGATGAGACGCCACGTTCTGTGGCGTCTCATCTGGATCCAAACTGTTTGCAAAGACCTTCAAAATCCGGTTCCAGCGCTCAAAGGGTTAATGCTCTACAGTGGTAATAGAGAATGAATTAATTTCATGACCAATCTCTGCATACTGGTAAGTTATGTGGCCAGGCTGGGAACCAAACCTGCAATCCTTGGATTTGTAGTCAGGGCACCCCAACCATGATTATTTTTTAGTCCAATTTCAGACTTAAACAGATTTTGTGTGCTTAAATTCCATCTTGAGATTAAAGTCCAGAAATAATTTGTTTAAGAACAGGAAATATAACAATGTTAATTTCAATCTCTAATTTAAAATTGAGGCTCAAACTATTTTAACCCTTTGCATGCTGGGAAATTTGTTGTCTGCTAAAATGTTGTCTGCTGAATTTCTAAAATTAGCATTTTCTTCACTTTTTTTCAAAGAATACTATCAGAATAGCAAACAGTTTGGATCCTGATGAGACGCCACATTCTGTGGCGTCTCATCTGGATCCAAACTATTTGCAAAGGCCTTTAAAATCCGGTTCCAGCGCTCAAAGGGTTAAGTCAGCTTTGCATAACAATGTGCTTGTGATCGATTGAATTTATAACCAACATCTTAATTTCAACAGTAATACAAATCCAGAAGATCTTATACATGTATATTATTTTAATTCAATAATGCAAACAAAATATTTTACAGAAAATTCAGACCACTTGTAAGGGTATCACGTTTAAACGTTCAAACGGTCGCGTTTCCTGTTTTGCTCAAAAACGTTTACAAAAACAGTTAACATTTAAACGACAGCCATTATAATAAATATTCGGTTGCAAATAACGTAGCCCACTAGCCGTACAAAGTATATCGATGACGAACTGTGAAATCCGGGTAATTGTGATAAGTCCGGGAACTACCGAATTCGGCAGTTATTTACTTCTGATTAGTTAGCGGATGGAACGGACACTAACGGAAAATCTTCGCTACTTTCCGAAAATCTTACAACTTGGCAACAAAACATTGCATATGCCGCCATCTTGAAATATTTTAAGTTATTGATTAGCAAAGTAAAGCACTGCGGTAGCATGTTGAAAAGCAATATTTAAAAAATATATATTGATTACGTTTTTGCTAGTTAACTGGGTTTTCTTTCTGAAGTCAAACAATATGCACATTGTATTTCATGTGCAAAATATGTGCATTTGTTTGGGAGTGTCGTTTTCGGATACAGTATTTTTCGTCGATTTTACATTATTTTCGATGTTCTTTAACATGTTTTTATAGAATGACGAATACGAATGTGGTGATACGGATGGTCTGGTTCATAAATTATAATATGTTATGCTTTTAATATGATGTCATTGCGCGAATGGGATATGCACTCAATATAACTTCCGGAAATAATTACTACTTTCAGTTTGGAAATGCGATGGTATACACTGAGGCTTTTAAAACCGACATAGGGATACCGTTTAAACGGTAACATTTCGTTTATTTCATTTCGTTTAAATGTTTATAAAAATCTGTAAACGTGATACCCATGACCACTTGTGTCATATACATTTTTTACTTTTTGAGTCTTAGAGTTGAATTCTGAAATTAAGATCAAAACTGAGTAATGTTATAGTCTAAAACTCAGTTGAGTAAAATGTTAAGTTTGAGAGTTCAAAATTAATTTGATATTAACTTTTTCCTGTCAGAAGCAAAGTAAAACTGGTTATATGTAACTTGCAGACTGTTCAGGTGTTATGCTGTTTAATGCTGCTCATCAGTATCTTAGCCTAAGGGTTGGAACTGGAGCCTTAAAACTTGAATCTAGTAAGGAAGGTCTTTAGTTTAATTTGATTTTCTAAGGGACTACAAACACGTCAAAATGCGTATCTAAGGTGTAAAGGGTTTAGTCTGATATTTATTATGTTCAAAGTTGTGGGGCCAGAACAACGAAACTAGCCGCGGTATATGCTACACAGTGAAACATAAACAATTATCAGTGAGGCAAATCCATTATTTCTATTTGTAAAAATTGATGCATACTTGTCAGCGAGTATTTCTTGGACAATATGTAGGGTTTTTATTTAATAACTTTCTTAATAATACAAAATATTTTATGAAAAATCTACTGATAGATCCTGGGTTCGTCATTTACAAGCAAATGTAAACAAAACATTTTTTGATGTGCACATGCGTAATTAGTACGAGGGCCGTTAATGGGGTCATTAAAGGGAGGTAATTTTGCACTGTACAGAAGTATTTACCGGATATTTATATAAATTGAATAATTGGAAACAAATTAGAGCTAAAATGAAACTTTTCACATTCACGTTTAAATGACATCAATACATAAATTTGATGGTGAAATATGTTGCTTTCTGCGTATGTTAATAGATTTATAATTTGTTTCCAATATCAGTTCTTACAAATATCTATTTATAAGCATGTTTATTTATAGATCTTTGTGGAAAGAAGAATATTAGTTTTCAAGGGAGAAAATCCAAACAGTGAATTTATAATGTTAAATGAGATTTGTTTCTGTCATACTTAATTGTTTACCAAGTACATTTTGTGAGAAATTCAGATATATGTATACAGCAAATTGTGTCTATTTTTAATGTAAAAAATCTATAATTTAAATCATGTGTGCGTGTGAAACACATAAGATTCTGGTAAAATAAGATATTGTAATGCAAATAATAAAGACCTGCTCTATTGCAGTAGACAAACAAAAATCTTAAGCACACAGTTCGGATTTCTTTTGAGCATGTGCGTGCTATTAATATCCCCGCAAGAAGTTCGATTTACATTGTGAGAAAATGTGTAAACATCGCGGTTATTTAACAAATAATACTAGCATTTAACGAATTTATGCTGTTAGCTTCAAGAAAACAAGCATCTGTAAGAATCTTACGAAGCAAATTGCGTTGCAGCGTTACAATTAACGAAATAAATAGAACGTCCGGTAAATACTGCTGTCCGACAAATACTCGCTAAACCAGTAAAATAATAAGGAAATCAGTTTCTTTACTTCACAATAACACTTATATATATGTTGCGTGTTCTGAGAAAACTGGGCATAATGCTTGTGCGTAAATTGTCATCCCAGATTAGCCTGTGCAGTCCCCACAGGCTAAGTGCAGTCCGCACAGGAATCAGGGATGACAATTTCCGCTTTTATGGAATTTTTCAATTAAATGATGTCTCTGCTTAGCGAAAATCCAGTTTAGGCGGAAAGTGTTGTCCTGGATTATTATGTGCAGACTGCACAGGCTAATCTTGGATGACACTTTACGCACATGCATTTTGCCCAGTTTTCTCAGAACACGACGCGTATCATCACTGAAATGTGAGACAATTAACATTTTTTCCATGGAGCAAGTGTTCATGAAAACATTTGTCTCCCTTTCAATAAATGATTTAACATGTTACCACACTGTAAACATTATAGCACATATCCTTTGTTTAGCCCAAAAACAATTAACTCACGCTCCAAGTTGCTTGCGGCTGCGTTCCAACGTAAACGACAGATGACCCCATCAATCCCACAGTGTTACCCTCTAGGGGAACGGAGGGGTCATAGCGGTAACCTTGACCTTGACTCTGAGGCTGGGTGTACTAAAAGGGCCAAAATGGGATATTAGGGTCAAATATGTACATACCTTCATATAACGTCAAATATCAACATATCAATAATCAAAAATCTGAAATGAAATGTGTAATACAAATCATTGAGGGCGTAGGGTTTTTAATACTATAATGGCAGAAAGTGAGACAAGGGTCAACTATGGTCTTGTCATTACGGGGTTCATACTCAAGTCATTCATTGAAATTCAAGGACTTTTCTTCAAGGCAAGATTTATAATTTTTAAGGCAATATTTTGTATTAATTGAAGGGTAATAAAACGAAACAAAGAGTGTATATGTTGATCATTGTTCATAAAATTAATTAAAATGTTAACAAATAAAAATAACTGAACAAGACAACCAGAAGCTGTTCATCATAATCTAACTTTAACTCCTGATATTAGGTCAATACATCTGAAATTTCCATATTGTTTGTTTTTAATAACTTTTTTAGGTAAGATTACAACTGTATATTGGCTGTGAACTATTTACAGTTGGTAAAACATCTGGAAACAGATGATTTTTAAATACATAAACAACTAAAACTGTACATCAAAACTTCAAACAGTTTTATCAACATCCTTCCAAATTACTTGTTTATGTTCTGACATTGTCTGAAAGCAGTAGCAGCTGGGGGAATGGATGTGTCAGTCAAGCAGTTATTTTTTTCATCCACAATTCTTGCTTATTGGATTTTGTACATCTACACTAAGCCTTAGGGGACCCTATGTTGATCTTAAGCAGTCCTATTTTTCCAGCTATCTGTCTTAAATGAGCACTTATTCTGTGTTTTCCCATCATCTGAAATCTGCAATTAACAGTTATGGCGTAGTACACAAAGCATAGATTCCTACAATCTTTTCTCTTGTTTGTCCAAAAATTTACTTTTTTTATAATGGCAGATTCCCCCCCCCCCAAAAAAAAAGTCAATTGTCTTAAATGTGATTAAAAATACCAGAAAAGTACTAAAAATGAATGTTTGTAAACTTCATATTTTTTCAGTACTCTTCTCTTATATTGTGCATCAACACAATATATTTTAAACTATGTGAAGCATGATTATTAAATAAATATTTTTATCTTTCCCATGTACATTGAAGGCTAAAAACGTGTAAGTGAATTGTCTTTTAATATAAACATTGATCCATCTTTACAACACATTGGTAATGCTAATTTTGATATTTATTGAAACAGTTTTGAACCACACATGTTCCTAATATTGGATACAGCTGATGCTTATAACAGCTATACGCCCCGGGCCCCCCATGGGTTAACAGAAAAATTAATATAAAGTTTGTTGAATATCATATAATAGCAGAAATTTATAGAATGCAAACAGTTCCAAATGCAAAATGAGATACTTCAAGAGCCCTGACTCCACAATTTGTGATTTGATATAGCTGAATATCAAACTTTACCTTGCTTTTTATAACACCTATTAATATTTGAACAGAGTTTGGTGAAGAAAACCAATGAAAACAGTTGGATTTTAAAATGAAGAGAACAGAAATGAAAGTGGTCAAGAGACACACCTTAACAATTTACTTTATAATATAAACAGAATCTTTAAGGGTCCCTGTCTAAGATAAGAACTGAGTACAGAATGTTATTATTTTTCAAATGATATTTTGCCTACCTGTTCCAAAGAAGAATTTGGCCTAGACAATTGTGTTGGCACACATTTACTACTCTCTGACCTTTCATTACAAGTTCCAGTCTTTGACCTAACAATAGTGCAACTAGAACTTGGCCTTTGTATGCCCATTTTTTCAAGGTCAGACTCTATGTATCGCATAGATAAACTTGTCCATGGTCCGTGAACTTCATCATCACATTCTGAAAATGATGAAGATTTGCTACTCTCTGACCAAGAGCCTGATTTTCTACAGTCTGTCACTTGAGGATTTTGTTTCCTTTGGACTCCAAAGTTTCTACACTCTGACCAAGGCCTTGCGCTTGATGAAGATTTCATACATCGTGGCCTGTCCAAAACATTTTTGCAAATATTTCCGACACCTTCAAGTACAAAAGTTGCCAAGCTATCGTCACAGAAACTGTGCTGAGAATTGTGCATAATGTCCAGAGATTGGCTATTATCCTTTGCAGAATAACATCCCCCAGTGGTAGGGGCATAACGGCTCTGATTCTGCGAACGTTTGGCGATATTACAAGCAGAATCAGTAAACACTGACTGTGGTCGTTCCTTTTCAAGGATTTGCTTCTCAGTTGATCTGATTATACAAGATTTTGGACGTAATTTAATACTTCGCTGTGCTGTCGTTGGTCTTCGTTCAAATTCAAACCCCAAAATCGTGTCCATCCCTATGACATGCATTTTCATTGTGCGTCCTCTGGTACCTTTTATATCACAGATTCTCAAGAATGATTGTTAAGATTATTCCTAAATCTCGTTGTACCAATCATGATGAAGGAAACTCCAACGGAAATCCTGATTGAAATATCAAAATCTGTTCATCCAGTCCATGTCACATATTTCATAACGATGATCAATGCTCAACTTTGATTAAAAACATGAAATATTGTCTTCCTTATCATTTTTGGCAATTTACATAAACAAAATCCAGATTTTGTCCCAACACTAAACATCAGCTTAATGTCATTAAATTCATGAGTGAAAAGTATCTTAGATCTTCTTTCCATCCAGACACTTTACGAAGATGCATTGGTAGTTGTTTGAATGTTCCTAATTGAATAATCTAAAAAGCAACCAAACCTGTTAAATCCCTCAGTGTTATATCAATCATGTAAAAGAAAATTCACTATATTTCCCTCCCATATTAACATACAACAAATATTTTTCAATAAATCTCTATTTTAGTTTTCTTTAAGAATTACAGCCAACTGAAAGAATGTTTTCAAAATGGTATAATCGTATTCAAACACACATTATGAGGGCTTTTCATCAGGTATTGATTTCATTAGATCTAGCCAACCACAGTTTCAAAATGTACTCAGTAGTTCAATAATAATTACCGCAAAGGAAAATACGAGTATTGATGTGCCATATTCTACCTGATTTATAAGACTCTTAAGAAAAACCATTGTTATAAAAGAAAGACACTCATTATTCAGGTGACAAATGTAAATGGGCCTCGCTCTATGAATAGGGGGTTTAATGCATGTGAATAAAGTGTCATCCCAGATTAGCCTGTGCAGTCTGCACAGGCTTATCATGGACGACACTTTCCGCTTTTATGATATTTTTCGTTTGAAAAGTCTCTTCTTAGCAAAAATCCAGTTAAGGCGGAGAGTGTCGTCCCTGATAAGCCTGTGAAAACTGCACAGGCTAATCTGGGACAACACTTTACGCACATGCATGAAACCCCCTTTTCACAGAGCGAGGCTAATAAATCGATCAGGGCAGCCTGGGTTAATTGAACACTTCCTTAGTTTAACATCACCCTTATGCATCTATAAATGCCTATATAATGATATATATTCATTTTTAAAATAATTTTTTTAGTTTATGTTTGAACACATACTAGAACAATTTGTAAATTCATTTCTAATTTAAAACAAGATGTGTTTGTGAAACACTATGCCCCCCCCCCTTTATTTGACCTTTGACCTTGAAGGATGACCTTGACCTTTCACCACTCAAAAGGTGCAGCTCCATGAGATACACATGCATGCCAAATATCAAGTTGCTATCTTTAAAGGGGCCGTCCAACAGATTGGTAAATTGACAAAATTAAAAAAAGTTGTTTCATATTCGCAAATTTTCGCGTTTGTTATGATATTTTTGAGGAAATAGTAATACTGACCATTTACAATGCTCTTAAATATCCATTATATGCATCTTTTGACGATTTGAAAACCTCAAAATCATAAAGCGTCGTTCGACGCGAAACGATTGAATAATTTGGAAAGTTCTGTTATTGTCGCTATATTTTGTAAAACTACGAGGATTGCTTATATATGGTATAAAATACGGCTATCGTACATACTTGTCAGGATGGCCGAGCGGTCTAATTGGTTTTTACTCCAGGACCCCGATGGTCACTGGTTCGAGCCCTGATGAGGTTTACTTTTTTTTCCCTTTTTAAATTGTATTCTTGTTTTTTAACTGCAGATTTTTAGGTCAAATGTTTGAATTTATCAATATAGAGCATTTAATGACATGCTTCAATACATGCCAAAATCTAGTGGACAGTCCCTTTAA
>VMBQ01000456.1:158850-183556 GCA_007657795.1 Dreissena rostriformis
CCTTAACCCTTTGAGCGCTGGAACCGGATTTTGAAGGCCTTTGCAAACAGTTTGGATCCAGATGAGACGCCACAGAACGTGGCGTCTCATCAGGATCCAAACTGTTTGCTATTCTGATAGTATTCTTTGAAAAAAATCGAAGAAAATGCTAATTTTAGAAATTCAGCAGACAAAATTTTAGCAGACGACAAATTTCCCAGCATGCAAAGGGATATATTTGAGCCACACTCTTGAAAAACAGGGCTCAATGAATGTGCAAAGTGTTGTCCCAGATCAGCCTGTGTAGTCTGCACCTGCTAATCAGGGACAACACTTTCCACTTTTATAGAATTTTTTTGTTTGAAGGAAGTCTCTTCTTTACAAAATTCCAGTATAGGCAAAAAGTGTTGTCCCTGATACGCCTATATACAAGCTCATATGGGAAAACAGTTTATGAACATGCATTAAATAGAAATCCTGTTTTCCTAGAGCACAGCTCATTGCAAAAAAAACAACGCTTTTGCAGTATTATTGCACCCTATTAATAAGTTTACAACCCTGTTTAAGGCCATTCCATTGATGTCTCTAAACTTAATCTGCTAAATTGAAATATTGTTTTTTAATTCAAGTATGAAGTGAAATAATAATACAATTATTCAACAATTTCCCCCTAAAAAAACTATCATGATGTTATATTATGACATATCACTCCCACAACCGAACTAAAATATTTTTTGATTGCCCGCTTTCAAGTCATAATTGATAATTCCATGTCCACATATTGTGCAAAAACACTCAAAAATTATATTTTCCTTTTCTATTACATTTTAATTGTTTTTCTATCAACGTTAACACTCCACTTTACAATTCCAAAAGCGTCATCAAGATCAGGTCTACAAATTTAAAATATATTATTGCATATAATCCAGCTACAGCCATTAACAACCAGCACTAAATATTCAACAATTTATCAAAAAGCACCAAATTAACAATATTTATTTTGTCACATTTCAATAGACTCACTACTAGTTAATGATAACACTCGACTATCTACCGTATTTCAATACACATAAAGATGATCACGAAATTCCACATTTTTTCAAGCACTTGGTTTAGAAAGCAAATAAAGACCCAATAATCATTAGTATACAAAACTTATATAGACTGATCTTATGCCACTGTTTAATTCCAAATCCAATAATCTTTTGACTGTGAGTAAGTACTTTAAGGTTTTATATTTTAAAGTTACATATTCAAATCACAGGACTAAAACTCTTACTTTGTTGTTTTAAAATTCAATATTTTTATTCTACTTTCTAATATTTAAACAAGGCTTCTCACCATAGGATGACATATGCCCTCTTTTTCCACATTATTTTCCATTAAGCCTTCTGGCTTTCACATGTATAATTTAGCATATCGTTCCGACGTATTTTTAATCGATCGCGTTTTAAAGCAAGAAACAAATCGAGTATACCGCACTCAAACCGGAAGCGCTCTTCAATTGGAAATCATAATTGTTTCGGCGTTCGACAAGGTAAGCACAATTTTTTAGTGCTTTTTTCGCACACGTGTTTCACTTAGAAAAGTTTGTGTTAGTACAAAGAAAAGGGCTCACAAAGACGCTGTCCTTGTTTATAAATATTGATTTATTGGCAAGAATTATTATATTTGTTTATAATTGGTAAAAATGAGCTCTGTTGAGAACGATGTTCTCGACTTATCGGATGTTAACGGAGACTCGAAGTTTTCCGGTTTCGATTCCGGTGATATCGTAGATACACCATATGTTGCTTCTATGGTTGAGGTGTCCATGGTGATTGCTAAAGAGAAACGTGGAAAAAGTCCCGTTAAGGGAAAGAAGAAAGTTAAGTCCGTTGTCAAAAAGACCTCAAAACCAATAAGTCATAATCAGACACCTACAAACAAGTCTTAAAAGTTACCATTATCCTCTATTGATGTAAATCAGCTTTCAAAGGAAGATATTGTAAAATTAAGACAGAAACTGGGTATTCCAGATGTTGACCCCCACTATTATGATGCATTTGATGAATATTCTTATCAAGAGGTGGATCGGCCAAATTTACATGTGCAAATAAATGCTGAGGAAGTTTCAGACACTGAAACTCCAGGACCTTCTAGGTCTAAGAATATTGAAGAAGAACTGTTTGGCTCAGTTACTTCTGAGGATGAAAATTGGCAGCCTCCTAAATTGAAGGCTTTAGAAACAGATAAGCCTATTGCTAAATCTTTAGCAAAATTGATTTATGTGGCATGCACTTCTCAGTGCGATATAGAAGACATTGCAAAGAAATATAAGATTCCTGAAAATGTTGATATGGCTGGACCACCACTTGTTAAACCTGAAATCTGGAAAATATTAGATAAAAGAGTGCACACACAAGACAGAGGTTTGGCTGAAATTCAGAATATTGTTGCCAGAGCCATGGTTCCGGTAATCAAATTAGCTGAAAATCTGAAATCGGCTGCATTAAATCAGGGAACAAAAACCCTTTTGTCAGACACACTTACATTGCTTGGTCAAGTACAGTACAATATTTTAGTAAAGAGGCGCTACAACATTCGTCCTCATTTGAAAAAGAAATACTTTGGTAATATTTCAATGCCTATTACAAAGAATCTGTTTGGCGATGATGTGTCCAAGGAAATTAAATCATGTGACTCGATGGCATATATTGCTAAGGATTCCCAGTATGGGTCCTACAAACCATGGCGGGGTCGTGGAACCAACAGACCATTTCGCAGAGGATACGCAGTGAATTATAGATACCAGCCATACCCTGTACAGAGAGGAAATTTCTCAAGACCTTTTAGGGCCAGAGCAGGCCGGGTAGGAGCTACTTCAGCTTACCCAAACGACAAGTAGATTCCTCGGTCGGTAAACTTAAAAATTGTTTTGAAAGTTGGGAAAAACTAACCACTGACCCATGGATACTAGATGTTGTCAATGGTTATTCTATTGAATTTTACAAACAGCCTGTTCAGAAAAAACTTCCAAATAGTATTAAATTTAATAATGAACAACAGATTATAATAGATACTGAAATTGAAAAATTACTGGAAATTGGTGCCATAAAGGTATCCAAATCAGAACCAAATGAGTTCATATCAAATATATTCATTGTACCAAAACCTGGTGGTAAATTTAGACCAGTAATTAATCTTAAAGCCTTGAATGAGTTTGTAACATACCATCATTTCAAACAAGAAACATTTAATGTTTTTTTGGATTTATTACAAGAAAATGATTTCATGACATCAGTAGACATGGAACAAGCATATTATTCTATACCAATTCATAAAGAAAGCAAGAAATATCTTAAATTTTATTGGAACAAAGTGTGTTGTACTCGTTCAGTTGTCTTCCATTCGGATTGGCAAGTGCCCCATATATTTTTACAAATTTTTTAAAACCAGTGTATTCCTATTTTCGACAGTTAGGCATACGCTGTTCATACTACATTGATGATTCGTTGAATATGAACCTGAATCAAGCTGTTTGTAAGGCTAACACACTAACAATGATTGACACTTTGCAGAAATTAGGTTATACCATTAACCATTCAAAATCGGTTCTGATCCCTACACAAAGTATTGTGTTTTTTGGATTTATTATTGACAGAGTTCAATTCATGGTTTTCCTCACAGAAGAAAAGTTACAAAAGATCATTTGGTACGCTCAAAATATTTATAGTAAAAATACAATTATTGTACGAGAATTGGCGTCATTTATAGGTTTGATTATAAATGCATTTTATGCAGTTTTTTGAAGCACCCCTACATTATAGGACTTTGGAAAGAAACAAAATTCTCGGTTTGAATTCTAGTACAGATTTTAATCAAAAGATGAGTTTATCTGATGAAAGTAAAATAGAGCTTTTGTGGTGGATAGAGAATGTAAGATTAAAAAATGGAAAACGGATTCGTCCTTTTTTTCGATTCGGTCGAGATGTCGGACTGACGCATCTAAGCAAGGATGGGGTTGTGAAGAGTTAGACACTGAAAGATATTCTAACGGCAGATGGAATCCTGAAGAATCTGCTCTATCAATTAATTATTTAGAATAACTTGCAATTTTCTATGCTTTACAATCATTGTATGTTGATCATTGTAATGTTCACATAGAAATACAATCTGATAACATATCAGCAATAAAATATATTAATGACATGGGTGGCATGACATCAATTTCTATGGATTTGTTAGCCAAAGATATTTGGCAATGGTATATTGAAAGGAAAGTTTATTTGTCTGCTATTCATGTCCCAGGTGTTTTAAATACAGCTGATTTTTATTCAAGAAATTTTTCTGATGCAACAGAATGGATGTTAAAAGTAGATATTTTCAGTAGAATTACTTCTCATTTTTTTGTACCTAAGATAGATCTTTTTGCATCCAGAATTAACAAGCAGATAGATAGATTTGTCTCTTGGTTTCCAGAACCAGGATCGACATATACTAATGCATTTAGTATTTGTTGGAAAACTGAAGTTCCATATATTTTTCCCCCATTTAATCTTATGGGGGAAAGTAATCAATAAAATAAAAACTGACAAAGTAGAAAAAGCTATAGTAGTTTTTCCTATATGGAGGTCTCAAACATGGTTTTCTATGATGATGACAATTCTCTCTAATTTTCCTGTCAGGCTACCAAAACACAGGGACTTGCTCACCCTGCCACACAACGGACAGGAGCATCCGTTAACAAAGAAGATCATCATGGGCGCAGCAGTCTTATCCGGAAATCACTTGAGAGTCAAGGACTTTTACCAGAAACTGCAAACACTATCATCCAGTCATGGAGACCTGGAACTAGGAAGCAATATGACCTGGCATGGAAACGATGGTATTTTTGGTGTTTACGAAGGAAAGTTAATCCCCTTATTACGACTGAAATTAAAGTAGTTGATTATCTTCATTATTTAAAGTTTAATAATAAATCTTACTCAGTTCTTAACACACACAAATCAATGCTTTTGCAGACATTACCTTTTTTCGGAAATTCTTGGTGTCAGAATTGTTTCTTAGTGAAACGATACCTTAAAGGTTGTTTTCATAGTAAGCCACCTGTACCACGTTATAGGTTCACTTGGGATGTATCAGTTGTTTTAAAATATTTAATGTCTCTTTATCCTTTGAATAATCTGACACTAAAAATGTTGACATTAAAATTGGTAGCACTTATTGCACTGGCAACAGCTCCAAAATGCACAAACTTCAGTTTCTATGAATGTTAATTACATGTATAAGGAACAACAGGCAGTTGTGTTCCTAAACTATTGAAAACGACTAAAATGGGTGATTCGTTTGTGCTTAAAATAGATCATTATGACAAAGAAGAATTATGTGTTATGCATACTGTTTTACATTATCTTAAAGTTACTAAAACGATAAGGTAATCGTCACAGTTTTTTATATCGTATAAAACTTTTCAACCAGTTTCCTCTAGTACCATTGCTAGATGGTTGAAAGATGTGTTGACTATGTCGGGTGTCAATTCTGAAATTTTTAAGGCACATTCGTATAGAAGTGCATCTACCTCGGCTGCATTTAGTAGAGGATGTAGTTTAAAAAATATATTGAACACTGCAGACTGGAAGTCAGATAAAAACTTTCGAAAATTTTATCTTCGAAAGGCTTTAACAAATGAAAATGTCTCATTCTCCCAAGCTGTTTTTAGTTCTCATGTTGATTAGATACAATATTTCTTATGGACATGAACTTTTGTGTTGTTCAAATATCACATATGTTTTGTATGCTATTTGAATTTGTTATATAACAGATATGGTGTGTCCATATACAGGTGTAATACTTATTTGGAATTGATATTTTATTTATTTTTGTGTTATATTGTATATTAATCTTTGGAAAGAATGGTTTTGTTGCTTTTTAAAGATGCTAAATTATACATGTGAAAGCCAGAAGGCTTTATGGAAAATAATGACCCCTCATCCAAGCTTTAGTGATGGATGAAGGGGCATTATTGGAAATAAAGCCTGAGGCTGAGCATGTATATTCCCATCCCATTTGCACATTATATATAGTGTTTACAAAAGGAATCAATGGTTTTCCCACCCTTTATGAAGTTATGCAACAAAACATTCTTTTTGCTGTAAATTATGATTTCCAATTGAAGAGCAATTCCGGTTTGAGTGCGGTATACTCGATTCGTTTCTTGCTTTAAAACGCGATCGATTAAAAATACGTCGGAACGATATGCTAAATTATACATGCCCAGCCTCAGGCTTTATTTCCAATAATGCCCCTTCATCCATCACTAATTAGCTTGGATGAGGGGTCATTTTTCTAAACCTAAACGCAAAGTGTTTTTCCACATTTTTCGAAACCTAAACGCAAAGTGTGACGGAATTTCAGACACGTCACTACATGCCCATATGCATAAAAATTCAAACATTAACACAATTTATAAATTTACTATCAATTTCAATGGAAATTTGCAAATAGAATGAAAAAAAAGTGTTCTAAGTAATTTAAGATAATATTTAAGATCATTGGTAAATCTGAAAACAAATACATTGATGTCTTCAATCATTTTAAAGAAGCTTATTAAACACATTCTTTCTTCTTTATAATGTACCTTTCTTTTACCACATTGTGACACTGCAGCTTTAAATAAATATATCTGCATATAATTAGGCTATTCTGTTAGAGGTTGGGTGATAAGGCAAAAGTAGAAATAACAGTTTGGGTTTATAATAATCATGAGGGTGAAGGCTTAGGTTTGTATACATAATATACTCAGTAAAACCGTCAGAAGCTTTGAGCTTAAACACAAGGGAAGAAATATAAAGGCCTGAAGAAAATGACTACTCTTCATTCTAGGATGTCCACTTAGGGCAGTGGTTGGTCCATGCCCCCCCCCCCCCCCCCCCCCCNTCCAAAAGAACAAGCTCACACCAAAATTGAATCTCTCAGTAAAAAATGAAATAGCTGGAAATTGAATATAATTTGAAGGAATCCTAACACCAGGGATAAAAGGACCTTCTTAACTTTCCAATAACTTTCAAACTACTTCAGACATTTCTCAAGGGGTACTTACACAAAATTATAAGATGTTGACATTTATAACAACATATATAGTAAATCACAGTTATTTACTTAAAGCCCCTATAACGCTTAAAATCAATGAATATTTCGTAAAATATTTCTTAAAATAAAATTTACACACAAACAATTAGTGTTTTGTATAGCAATAGCCAAAATTTCAACACAAGATGTGCTCTGGTAACATAGATTTTACAAGAAATAAAATGCTCTTTTTTATTTATTTTTGTGGCACAATATATTCCATTTTAATGTCCCTCAACAATATCCATTCATACGACACACAAACACTAAATTGGTACATGAACATGATAATTTATGTGTTAACTTTATTTCACGAGATATATTTTACAAAATATTCGTTGATTTTGACATTATAGGGGCTTAAAGGGATTTAGATAAAGCCGAATGGCAGGGAGTAGCCCACTTTCATTTTAAGCCCAACTTTAAAAAAAAATGTGCCACAATTTTATGTCCCTTTTTCATTAGTAATGTTCTCGTAAATACAGACTGTTTTTTGAATTGGCTGTTAGTTATTTTACAGAGAAACATACTGTACAACTGAATATTTACTGTATCACCTTATCAAAAAGCAACACAAACACACCTCATGGCATATATGCTGAATGGATGATTTAATATAAGAATTTAAGTAGAAGCAGTATAATTAAGTCACTTACATTGTACAAAGTTAATAATCCAAATGTTTTACATGACAGGGGTCACCCTACCCCTTTTAAGGCCCCCACTGATAAATCCTTATATGAACTGAGCACTACTTACATCTTTGTATCCCAATTTAATATAGGCAGAGTATGCCATTTTGGAATCCGTTGTTTCTGTTTGAATTTATTCACCGTTCTTTCGTTTCCATTGTTAAATTCTATTGTTTAATTCAAACTTGACTATAGTCTATGCTCAAAATCACCACCACAATTAAACCCACTCTTCTACTTTTTTTAAGAAATTAAAAAAACACAAGTTTGCAAGAAATAATCATGGACTAGGATTTAATCCTGTCGTGAATATAAAGTTTTAACCCTTTGCATGCTGGGAAATTTGTTGTCTGCTTAAATGTGGTCTGCTGAATTTCTAAAATTAGCATTACTTGGATTTTTGCCAAAGAATACTATCAGAATAGCAAACAGTTTGGATAATGATGAGACGCCACATTCTGTGGCGTCTCATCTGGATCCAAACTGTTTGCAAAGGCCTTCAAAATTCAGTTCTTGCACTGAAAGAGTTAACTTTAAAATAATTAGTATTCTACTTTAACATGAGTTGTTTAATGTAAAACTTCAGCAAAAAATGTATCATCTGCAACATAGCGTCCTCAAAACTTGCAGAATCAATGTCCGAGAGAAAATTAAATATTATAAAATTATATAACATAGATAAAATTAAACCACAGTGCAGCTTTCACGAATAAAACAATTACTACGAAAACATTTTCACACCTAGAACAAATACTTTTAACATATCAGTGTTGAAGAAATTCTGTATTAATATTTTACATCCAACATTTATCATAGAATTGAATAAAGAATTTTGCACCAAGAAACCTAACTTAATTAATACACAAACATTTCTTATAAGTTATTATTCCTGTATATATCTGCTGTTAGCAATCATTGACTAACATTTTTTCTATAGGTATTCTTATAACTATTTAAAGTCTTATCATCACAAGACATCAACTATTTCAACAAGCTTTTGTTTAAACGGAACCCAAATAATGTGTTGAGCACCACAATACCTAAATGCAAAGGCAATGGCTATCTACAATCAGTTTTAATCTACAGCATTTTGGTTTTATTAACAATCCATGTACAGTATATTAATTGATGATTTCCAATTAAAGATAAAGAAATAACATTTGTATTAATGAAATGTAAAGCGTGGTCTTTTGTTCTGTCAGGGATTGTTGTCATCACAAAAGTCTAAAAGTTTGATTGTTATTTGAAATCAATATAAATGTTTGTTTAATAGGGGTTTAATGGTCACAGGTTAAACATGTATGTCCCCAACTTACATCCAAATTGTAAATATGTGAAATTGTTACGAGATTTTTAAATACTATATGCCTGTTACTTTGATCTTTGAGCTCTTCATCTTAAAAGCAATAAGCAAGACTAACCAGATTACTAATTTGTGGTGCATTCTGAGAAAACTGGGAAAAATGCATGTGCGTAAAGTGTCCTCCTAGATTAGCCTGTGCAGTCTGCACAGGCTAATCAGGGACGACACTTTCTGCCTAAACTGAATTTTCGCTAAGAAGAGACATCATTTAAACAAAAAATTCCATAAAAGCGGAAATTGTCGTCCCTGATTAGCCTGTGCAGACTGCACAGGCTAATCTGGGATGACAATTTACGCACAAGCATTATGCCCAGTTTTCTCAGAACATGACACATTTATATGATCTTTTGTAAAAAGCATTGTCTTAATTATGCGTAGAATGTGTAACTTTGACCAGTGTATGTCAAACTTTTTCTCAAGAATAACAACATGTAGCATCATAGGTCACAGCATTCTCGTGATCTCATGCAGAATCAATCTCATGTTTCCAGCCCTATGTGCATGGCTTTGGACATCCTTATGTTGACCACAAAATCAAATGGCTCTTCTTTTCCTCCCATCTTACCAGCCAATCAATGTGGAGTTTGGACAAAGGGTTCTCTTGATATCATGTGGAAACAATATGGTCTACAGACCAACCATCAGACCAACAGACAGATAAAATGAAATCAACCCCCACGTCTTCAAAGCCGGGCAAATATGAGTCGCTTTTTTACAAAACTGGGCATAATGCATGTGCGTAAAGTGTCGTTCCAGATTAGCCTGTGCAGTCCGCAAAGGCTAATCCAGGACGACACTTTCCACCTTAACTGGATTTCCGCTAAGAATACGACAAATATATTTATGCATGAAGGTCAGTGTGAGGCTGATGTTGGTAAGCTATACATATGAACACAAGCAAATTCGATGAATTGATATCCCCCGCCAATTTCAAAATTGTTTGACAGACGGAATGACGGACACACAACGCCAATTCTATATCCTTCCCCCTTCGCGTGGGATAATAACATTAATGTTGTTTACCTGTTGTTGTTGCTGGGTTCTTGCGGGCCGCACATTGGACATGGGTGTGGGTGCGGGGGCATACGCACTGTGGGAGTCCCGTAGTGGTGACAGAGTGCGGTGTGGCCGGAATGGGCGACTGATCTTCCCCGAAAACCTATCTTTTGGCTCCCTGGAGAAATATTTTTCAGGATATTACTAATTTAGTTTAAACATATCTAGTTAAGGCTTATCAAGAGGCCCTCAAGTGTGTCTTCTGGGTAGAACCAGCACTTGTTGTCCTAGCAGGCCATCTTAAGAAAGCTAACACAGTGGGGATCAAACCAGGGACCTCCTAATTGCTAAGACAACACCATTTCCCCTACACCACATTGACCCATAATAGGGTTCTCAATGTTTGATGTTGCTGAAAAACAAAAGTGTGTAGCCAAAGGATTGTCATCAGACTTTAAGTATGTCATTTTCACTTTAAAAATGCCACTTTTGCTAGAATTAAACTTTAAATTCAACATCAAAAAGTGTAATTAAGCCTCATGAGACATACCTCACCCTTGCAAAGAAATTAAATAGTACATTGCAGCCTCTAATGACATACACACTATAAAAAAGTTCCATTTAATAGTGCAATGTAGCCTCAAGTTACATACCTCCCCCTGTACGAGTACATGGGCTTGATGAGGAAAATGCCACTCTCTTGCTCTATTCCGTCCAGTGTTTCCATCAGCATGTTAGCCAGGCGGTACCTCTCCATGCCCATGTCATCCATCCTGTCGGTCCAGCGTTTGGCACGCTGACAGAGATGTACAACAGACACAATTAGAAATATGCAAGTAGTTCACTTCATCAACTTTTGTGGGCAGACCAACAAACCAAAAGAGTTACTCCAATATATTTCTTCCTTAGGAGGTATAAAGTAAGCTTAAGGCAAGACAACAGAAAAATAATTTTAAAAAGGTCAACTCTTAAAGCAATTTTCTTGCCTTCTCTGCAGTTCGTACAGGCTAATCAGGGACAACACTTTCTGCTTTTATTGTATTTTTGGTTAAAAGGAAGTCATTTCTTAGTGAAAATCCAGTTTAAGGCGAAAAGTTTCGTCCCTGATAAGCCTGTGCGGACTGCACAGGCTAATCTGGGATGAACCTTTATACACATGCATTAAGCCCAGTTTTCTCAGAACAAGTCTCTCTAGTAGCTTACCCTGCTCTGTAGGGCCTCCATTTTGTCCAGTATTTCAAACACATTCTCATTGAGGCTTTCACTCTTCTGAACGTTGGCTGCAAAACATGAATTGAACACCCTGGTCTACAGAAATACAAGTTACAAGCAAATGTCTGTCAAAACTGTTTGTTAAATAAAATGTTGGTACTTTTTATTTTTAAATGTTCCTGCAGAAAACAAACAAATAAACCCTGCTTGTCAGTGTTCACCCAGAGAACTGCATCTATAGAATTCAGACACATTGCATTAGGGAAACAACCACAAAAGGCATATATCAGAAAAGAAAAGGTACACTCTTAAGTACTAAAGGCACATTTTTTAAAGGGACCAGAGAGGATACACAATCAAATACTAGTATCTAACTCAGCTGGGTGAAAACAGGACCTTACCTACAATAATTGTGCCTTCAAACAAACATTGTAACATTTTCTTTCGACAACCAAAGAAGTTAAGTTTTCACCTAGCATTTTATGAACATTTGCCACTACATTTTACTTCAACTTTTTGCATACAAACATAGTTTGATATTTTTTTAATGTCATTTTACATTTTATTAAGATTAACATAAACAGCTATGTCAAAACTAGCTCATACCTTAATTACTTTTACATCCAAAAACTATAAATTTGAGCTTAATCCTTTATCAACATCTTTGGTTAAGATTTAAGAGTCTTGTAATAAATGGACTTCCTTATTTAGTTTTGCAAAAAGAAGCCCCGTCCTTCATACTCTCTTCATCTAAACTGAAGCTATTATTTCATTAAGAGCTTTTTCAAAACAATCCACACCTTTAATAATTACTTTAACATGAAAAAAGTTTAAACAAAAACCTTCTTCCCTTAACTTCATCTTAAGTAAACATATTACTTAAAGAGATTAATAAAAAATGGACCCTACCTTCAATTTCCTTCATTCGAACATAGTGCACGTATTTCCTGACGAGGTGTGACAGTCTCTGAGCTGGGAGACTGACATACTCCTCCATTTGTACCACAGCCTCCTGGAATTATATAGAGCACAGTCGTGAATGCAGAGAACTATATAGAGCACAGTCATGAATGCAGAGAATTATATAGAGCACAGTCATGAATGCAGAGAATTATATAAAGCAGTCATAAATTCAGAGAATTATATAAAGTACAGTTATGAATGCAGAGAATTATATAAAGTACAGTTATGAATGCAGAGAATTATATAGAGTACAGTAATGAATGCAGAGAATTATATAGAGTACAGTAATGAATGCAGAGAATTATATAGAGTACAGTAATGAATGCAGACAATTATATAGAGTTATAGGAATTTTGATAGAGGACAAGAATGCAGATAATTATGTAGAGAACAGGAATTTAAAGATTTTATTTAGAGTTACAGGAAAGTTGACATTTATCTAGAGTGCAGGAATGTAGAGTAAATATAGAGAGTAACATTAAAAAGTAATGGAATACAGAGAACTACACAAAATGTATTATTATTTATATTTAGAGTATTGAAAATCAAGAATTACAATGTAAATGAATTATAAATAGCATAGGAAATTAGAAATATATATAGAATATGACATTAATTAGACCACTCGAATATAGAGAAATTCAGAGACTATATATTAAAAGCTTGAGTATTCTTTTTGCAATCTAAAGTTTAAAACCTTGTATCTGTTTGGGTCCAGCTTATCTTCGTGGACAGCCTTCTTCATGATCTTGGCATTACGCTCGGAGTCCAGACGCGTGAACATTATAGCAGACTCTTTCTGCTGAAAGTATTCAAGCCATAATCTAAGAGGCTGTTAATACATTGTCAGGTTCCTGTTTTTTGCATAATTATAACTATTATTTTTTGTTTAATTATTATTATTATAATTATTAAAATTATTATTGTTCCTAGGATCATCTTATGAGGACCATGTGCCATTTAAAGTGAAGCAAATCTGAAATCATTAGCCATCAATACATCAACAATGTTTCACTAATGAATATAAAACCAATTTGTCCAGTTAAACATTAAAACATTATTAACTCTCTGATTAACAAAATATGGAAAATTGTGTCTTTAATTTTTAATTACAGGCTTATTGGAGAAGACCAGGGCTGCCTAGATGTGAATTGGGTAGACCAACTACTGAGCTAACGCCTCACAATCCAGCTGAATGAAATTGTGAGCAAGTTGATCAGCCAATCATGACTGAATACTTTGTCACAAACCTAAATCAGCCCTGAATAAGTAACTGCCCTAATATTACAGCCTTTCTTTAGCCGGGTAACATGCTGATAGTGTATTTTTTTCATTTTAGGTCAATAGCGTTTATTATCCAGTCGGAAAAGTCAATCTTTCAAAATGAACAATATATAATGTGATACAAATCAACAAGATGAGCAGGTGATTGAATAAAATATTGCTAAGTTTAGTCTTGATAATTTATATTTTGTTAACATAGGGGTTAGGTAGGTTATCTGTTTTCTGCTTAAAATTGTCCATGGCTTCTTACCGACCCTCACCCAAAGGGTGTGATACAGGGTGAGTAAATACATGTTGAGAGAGTTTTGGTCAATAATAAGATGTTTAACCACTTATATATATACCTGCGGTGCTGCCACAGAAAAGGACTCCGAGGCAGGACGGCGGGACTGCTTGCCAAGAGCTGATAACTCACGCTGAAGTGGACCCCAAAGAAAAATGAGGGCAAAGAAAAGAAAATGTTCATTGAAATTACAATTATAAAATAAAATCCACACACAGGGAGATAATGAAATCGCCATGGATATATAAATGAAAAACAAAATGAAGAATTTTGGGATTTTTAAATAAAAATCTTGATTATAAATGCAACAAATATTATCCTAGACAATATGACTTTGTGGGTCCCAGAATGCATTAGATTCTGGAAAACAAAAGTAATCTGTAGGTGCAAAGAATGCTGACCCATTTTCTGGCCCAATGGCAGTTTTATTCAAATATGTTATGTTGATATTGTATGTGATTTTGAAAGGTTTTTAACTGGGTCAGCTTTGTTTGTACAACAAAATTAGTTTTTTTTCCACAATCTTATACATTCTGGGAATCAGTCTATCAAAATATAGTAGTTTGTAACCTGTAGATGATTGATTGTATCCTGCATCTCCATCATGGCCACCATGTTATGCTGCTGCTGTTCCTCATATTTCTTGCTTTCTTCAGCCATCTGATTTTGTCTGAAATCAGTATATCAATAGTTATTTCCCTTTTCATTTAAAACTAGCCTCCCTCATACCATAATTAACTTGATCACATTTGGATCTCAGTCATACATCTTGTTCTTTTCAGTCATTTGATTTTACTGAAAGCAGTATTACAACAGCTATCTCCCTTGTCATTCAAAATATAAAGTTTTTCATACAGTTACCTCCCTTATACTTTAATTCATTTGTATCTTCTTAGATCTCATACTTCTTGCAATCTTTGGCTACTTGATTTTCTCTTGGAAATAGTATTACAACAGTTAACTCTACACATGATGCAATGTTTACCTCCCTAATAACTTTTAAATTGCTCACAATTGTTTAGTTTTTCACTGAAATCAGCCATTTTATCAGGTTAATTGTGTCGTGTACTGAGAAAACTGGGCATAATGCATTTGCGTAAAGTGTTGTCCCAGATAAGCCTGTGCAGTCCGCACAGGCTAATCAGGAACAACACTTTCCGCTTTTATGACATTTTTCGTTTGAATGAAGTCTCTTCTTAGCAAAAATCCAATTTAAGCAGGAAGTGTCATCCCTGATTAGCCTGTGCGGACTGCACATGCATTATGCCCAGTTTTCTCAGAACACGACACAATTACCAACCCTGCTATCAGGATATTTATTTTAAGCGTTTATAATGTATTTATTTCTCTTTTTTTTTCACATTCTGAAATAAGCCCTGTTCTGATAATACCAAACACATGTTCAATGCTTACTGAAATACATTTTGAACAAACAGTTTGATTTAAGATATATGAAAAATGTTAACATTTTAATATGTTGCATTTTATCCTATTAACAGATGAAAATCGATAGGATAACAACGATCGTATAAACTTGAGCTTTATACTATCACTTTTTTTTTATCATTTGTGGGTTTTTCCAAAAAATGGAAAATCTGTTTTTGTCAAATACGGAAGAACAAAATCGTCTACAAATGCGATATTTGATAATTATTAATGAAAAAATGGAAGAAATAATAGGATAAATAGAATATTATGTGAGTTTTGGATAAAGATCAAGTTTATCATGCTTAACACAAACCAAGGTAGCCTTGATCTTTATTCAAAACTCACATAATATTCTCTATATATCTCACTTGTTCTTAATTCGACCACTGAGTGATGTACATGTTAGCTCTAGAAAGCACACACTACTGTATGCTACCAACACCATCATGACTGCAGCAAAATCATACAAAAAATTGGGCAAAGAACACTAAACTAAACACAGCACTAAATAGGATGTGAACATATATGTTATATTATTAAAGAATATCAAGACCTTTTAAGCATACATCTCATACATTTTCAGACCAATTCCGGGACATTGAGCTCAATTTTGCGGGACTTTTGTCGATTTTTCGGGACATGTATACATATAGCGATATATGTAGACATATATGCATTTTTGGTACAAATTTGTTTTCACATTGTAAATTGCTATGTTGGAAAGCCTATCCTAAGTACATTTAAGATCTATTATCGTCAAATTAACTTCAAATTAAACTTTAAATTAAATTAATTAATTAATTAAAATTTAGCTTTGAACGGAATGTGGCTTTTTCATGGGCTCTGATTGGCCTAGAGCTACAAGATATAGCCCAAAACACGTACCAGACTTCATATATTCAGAAAAGACGAAAAAAAAAATAACAAAATTTGGAGCTAAAGGTTTGAGAACGACAGCGACGATATATGGATTTTGTAAAATCTGGGACATTTACAGATTTCCGGAACTGCCGGACACGCTCTTCATTTCCGGGACAATCCCGGACAATCCCGGACGTATGGCATGTATGTTTTAGGTCTTTCATAAATTGCAACAATTAAAGGTTATGATGGAAACAGCTAGCAGTTTAATGATAAAATGAATTAAATTTCTTTTATCAGAAACTATCAAATTCATACGACTCTAGCATACTATAACCCGTACACATAAAATTAAACCACACTGGTGTTTTTGTTCGCTATTCACTAGCCCAAAATTACCCGAAAAACTGCAATTCCAGTCTGTATGTTTTTGTGTAAGAAACAATATAAGTGTAATATCAGAATCAGAAACAATATACAGAGTTTATTATCAGAATAAAAGACAATATAAAGAGTGTAAGTTCAGAATAAGAAACAATATACAAAGTATAAGATAAAAATGAGAAACAGTATAGATCAGGAAACAATAATTACAACATGCTAGGTCAGAATGAGAATTTGTATTAAAAGGGAAAGATAAGAGAAAAAGAAGGTATACAAAAAATAAAAGAAATTTAGAAACAATAAAATGTTGTAAAGTAGGTGTTATTTTTTAAGCAACACTCAAAAGCTGCAATATTAGTGTAAGAAACGATCTAAAGGGTAATATCAGTGTAAGAAACAATCAAAATTGTATGATTTCTTTAAACAACCGATCAAAATTAAACAAATAGTTAATAACCAAAAATTGTAAAATAAATAAAATAACCAATGAAAGTCCACACAGGAACAAGCACACATGTGCATTTAAATACCCGGTTCTAGGCGTTATTTTCACTTCAAAATTGCTAGAAATAACAAAAGCAAAACTAACAAACTTAATACTTCCACTGCAAGATTCCATTTCTGGTAAAGATAGGGGAGGGAATGGGTGGTTGGAGGGGGCAGAGGTCAATTTAGAACTGTTACTGTCGTTCTTGAAATACCTTCCAGCAAGCCACTTTGTCAGAGGGCATTGGCAGTTCAGTTTAAATAACTGGTATCCCAACAATGCAAGCTTCCAGTCTGTCTAGTTTCAAATCAATACCTAATATTGTAGTCAAGATATGCCAAGAAGAACATTTCAGCATGAACAGTCACAAGGGCAATAACTGTGTAATTACAACAGCAGGAGTAATGGTTGTTATGCACTACACTTCCCTCATTGAGATATACCAACATAGAAAGTTCCAAATGATTCCTCTAATAACTTATCAGATTATGCTCCGGAATGTTTTAGGCATAACAGAAATAAGAGGCTATAACACTAAAAATATATAAAGAAGAGTATATGGCTCTTGTGCACTTCACATCCCCTCAATCAGATAAACCTCCCTAATACGCTTCAAGTTGATACCTCTTATAGTATTCAAGATATGCACTGGACACAATTTAAGAACAACAAGAGATGTGTTTGTCAGAAACACAATGCCCCTTACTTGGGCCGCTTTGAAATAAAATTTCTATTTATCATTTGGCAGGTATACAAATTATCTCCCTTTAAAGCTTATTACTTCCCTTGGATTGTGTTTTTTGACCTTTGACCTTGACTTTCACCACGCAAAATGTGCAGCTCCATGAGATACACATGCATGCCAAATATCAAGTTGCTATCTTCAATATTGCAAAAGTTATGACAAAACTTTGCCAAATATCAAGTTGCTATCTTCAATATTGCAAAAGTTATGACAAACTTTAACCATGTTTAAAGTTTTGGACAGACAGAATGACAAACAGACAGGCCAAAAACAATATAGCCCCTCTTCTTCGAAGAAGGGGGAATAAAAATAAACTAAAGGCAGTCACTCTAAAAATATGGGAGCATGAGTGATGGTTGCTGTGCACTGCACTTCCCCTCAATGAGATAAGGACAACATTCATTATATAAAAATAAATAAAGGGCATGATGTAATAGCATTTCTAAAGTGAAAAAGTGATGTGTTTGAGAAACACTATGCCCTCCATATATTTGACCTTTGACCTTGAAGGATGACCTTGACCTTTTACCACTCAAAATGTGCAGCTCCATGAGATACACATGCGTGCCAAATATGAAGTTTCTATCTTCAATATTGCAAAAGTTATGACCAAGGTTAAAGTTTTGGGACAGAAACACACAATGACAGACATACAGACCAAAAACAATATAACCCCTCTTCTTCGAAGAAGGGGGCATTAAAAGTGGCCATGTCTAGTGTAGGACTATACAAATTAACAACTTCATATGATGAACAATGCCTGCAAGTTAGAATGTTGTACGCTGTACAGTGCAGCAGTACACCTCTGGACAAGTTTTGGTCAGCAGACAGAAAGACAGACAGAAGAACAGACAGACAGACATAAGTCCATGGAAATTCCAGTATACCCTTTTGCTATGTACCAGGCAGTATAAATATAGGTCCAGGGATATTGCCTAATAATTAGTTACAACTAATAAGAAGAAGGTTTTTTGGAATGCTAAGAACAATGGTAATATTTGCCCCTGTTTTTAACATCCCATTCATGATTTTAGACTTCAGAATGTTTTGAAAGATGCTTTATTGCAATAACGATGTAAAATTAAATTTAATTCTCAAAGAATACACCAATTCATTAAAACATTCATTGTACAATTATTTTGATTTTCATTAATTATTTGCACATTTACCAAAAACAAACAGTTCCTGCTTTTTGAGTCTTTTCTTTATTCTTAAGTCTAGTATGGGTTGGTTAAACAGACCCTTAGGGTTTCTATAAAGCAAAAATTATAATTGAATTAGGATAACTAATAACTATTTTATAGTTTGGTTAGGGTTAGAAGCAACTAAATTGTAACAGTTGGGGACAAATAATACACCACTTACATTTGAAGCCTATATTGTCAATATAAACAAAAATAAATGTGCATTTGTACATACAATACATATACAATTACATACAGCAGGAGATTCATTTAGATATATTGACATTTTTTTTTTAAACACCCGGCAATTTAGACTATTGCCAAGCAATGATGTCCCCTACCGGCTCCACCATTGTCAGATTTTTTATTTTTTTATATATATTTGTTGCCACAGCAACCATAATTCTTGACGTAGGAACAAAATGAAATGACGTTCATAATGTCCATATTTCCATCTATCCATGTTTTAAGTTTCATGAAAAAATATGAAGAACTTTTAAAGTTATCACAGGATCCAGAAAAGTGTGACGGACTGACAGACACACAGAGCGCAAACCACAAGTCCCCTCTGGTGAAACTGGTAGGGGACAATAAGCATTAAACTCCCCTCCTTATTTTGGAAATCAACATCCACTTTCAAACTGAATGAAACCCCTGACACAGTGCACCATTTTGTGAGGGTTGCGATAGAAACTTTTGTAACAGATAAGGAAATGTAAATAAGGTACAGCATTTCTGCTCATAACCACAAATTACAATAAGTGCAGGGCATCATTCAGGAAAAGGTGCAACATATCTAATACCAGCTATGAAAAAATATTTTCAATTAATGCAGATATGAGGTTTTCAAGTTGAAGACTTCTTCTCATAATACAAAGATTTAAACAACTGAATTATAACATAATAAAAATAAACATTTGCAATCAAGGAATAGACACATCTTTTCAAACACAAAACATTTCTTAATTGTTTCATGAAATATCATCAGTTACCTAGTTTTTAACTATCAAAATACAATTTAAAACCACTTGAACATGTAAACTAAGTATCACTAATAAGGACATTTTTCAGGACCTATATATCTGTAGTATTGACAACTGGGCAGAGACGAAACACTGTTAAAGCCGGCGGAGTTGATATTTCTCACAACAATTTGGTTTTCTCAACTGACCAGAATTGATCAGTATTCGCCAGATACATTCTAAAGCTTAAGTCTTCCATACTGATTTTCGCAAAAATTGTGCCAAAAAATGCCAAAAGCATAAAAAATACGAAACCTAATCATGAACATAACGGAATCCTCAAGACTATTATTAACCTGTGACGTACACCTGCTTTGGGTCACGTTAGCGCCAATTTCAAGTGATTTCCACTTCAGCGCTTTTCAAAACAAAGAAGAACTACTAAATAACACATTTTCTCCATGGCAAATCTCGTTGTAAACAATGATGCAATGTTCACGTGGTTTTACATGTTACCCATGCGTGTTTAAATTTAGATCATTTCTGTCAATGGACAGAAATTGAAAAGCCCTATCTTTGTTCTGAATTTGGGCATTCTTGACCGATTTTGACCAATTTTTACATAAATACCATCACATTTTGACTCATTATCACTTTTTTGCGACACATAACAAAAATGGGAAAATATACCACCATCAACTCGGCCGGCTTTAACTTGTATATGAAATATGAGGAGTTACCACAGTTGTGAACTACATGTATCCAGAAAAACTTACAATTTCTCGTACTGGTCTTGAAGCTCTTTGTATTGCTGTCTATCTGTCGACGCACTCTTAACCCGCTCCTTTGAACATAAAATAAGCTGCGTCATGCAAAAATGGGTCTTAAGCCATATGGGACCTGCATAGGTCCAGACCAGCCTGCACAGGTCCAGACCAGCCTGCACATTAGCTCAGTCTGGTCCGGAGCTACCCTGTCCACTAATGAGACCACCATGTTATAGTGACTTTATTGTGAATATAAATGCATGACATAAAAGAGAAAATGGTAGCTTCTGACCAGACTGAGCGCATGCACAGGCCAGTGTGGAGCTATGCTGACAGCATATGACATCAGACCCATTATCACATGACACAGCAAAAATATGAAATATTTTCCATAAAAGTTTATGGAGTACAAAATCTTTAACATAATCATGTAAGCAAAACTAGTTCTGCTTAGTAAAGTGTATAAAACAATTCTTGAAAATATGAATGATGTTTGGTGTTTTGCTTTTACAAACTATTTGGACAACGAAAAATACAAGATTATCTGACTACAGTACTGTAACAGCATTTTTCTTAAAACATTGATTGAAAACATCCAGTATGCGGCATGTGGTACCCAAAAACTTCAAATTAGAAAAAAAAAATAAAAATCTCTGGATGTACTCATGAGAGCTCATACAAAAAGTTAAGCATACTATGTTATCCACGCAAAAGAAGGATGATTAATCATGTGAATGTCCATGCGAAGTTCTTTAAAAATCTGACTAGCAGACAATTTAGTACAGACAAAAAGTGATCACAAATGCTGACCCTGAGGATGTTTCGCTCAATCAGGTGAGCAAATAAAATTGAGCCTTGCTCTGATAAAACAGGGTTTTATGCATGTGCATAAAGTGTCATCCCAGATTAGTTTGTGCAGACTGCACAGGACATTCTGGGTTGACACTTTACGCCTTAACTGGATTTTTGCTAAAAAGAGACTTCCTTTAAAAAAGAAAGCGTTAAGTGTTGTCTGTGATTAGCCTGTGCAGACTACACAGGCTAATATGGGACAACACTTTAGGCACATGGGTTAAACCCCGTTTTCCCATAGCAAGGCTAAAATAACGTTGTGTATCTTACAGATCTCTGGCTCTGTCTAGTCATGGGCAGCCCCTCAGTGGCCCCTGATTTCTCTCTCAGGATGGTCCTCTGAGTGTTGTCCCTTGTCATGCCTATCATCAGGCTAGATACAACAGGGCCCTGGAGAAGGGATCCAACAATTTGGTTGTTTTGTCTTTTAGGCAGAATTTAAAGCGACAGTGTGGATTAGTGGCAGTTTGGACTTTAGTTCATATTGTCGCGGTCTGTCAAGGTACACACATATTTCCTAGTTTAGATTGTTTATCAGTACTTATTGAACATATGTGTCGTGTTCTGAGAAAACTGGACAAAATGCATGTGCGTAAAGTGTCATCCCAGATTAGCCTGTGCAGTTCGCACAGGCTAATCCGGGATGACACTTTCCGCCTAAACTGGATTTTCGCTAAGAAGAGACATCATTTAAACCAAAAATTTCATAAAAGCAGAAATGGTCGTCCCTGATTAGCCTGTGCGGACTGCACAGGCTAATCTGGGATGACAATTTACGCACAAGCATTATGCCCAGTTTTCTCAGAACGCAACACATATTAGCCAACCACTGAAAACTGCCTTATTGAATTAAGAAGTAGTGGGGGAATGGCATTAGAAATAATTTCATGACCAATCACCACACAAGTTATGCATTTGGGCCAAGACCCAAACATGCGATCCTCAGACTTGAATTAGATTGGCTTTTATAAGTAATAACCAATTTTTTTTAGTGACAAATCAGTTTTGTTACCATTATGAAATTTGACCTATATCCTTTTTGTATTTTTAGGCCGCTTAGTCTTGTGACCAATTTGCATAAGGAACATGACTGTGTACTTGTGACAGAAAAACAACAAGAAAACATTTATTCCTGTAATAACTTATGAATTTAATTTGATTATCTATTGAAACCAACAATTTCCTTATTTGAATTATATTTTGTTATTGGTCCATTTTTTGAACCCCAACTTACCCTATCATTCTGTATCACACTGTTGATGACTTGGGAGATTTCATTCAGAACTGAAATAGCAAATTAAATTAGACGCGTTCTGAGAAAACTGGACAAAATGCATGTGCGTTAAGTGTCATCCCAGATTAGCCTGTGTAGTCCGCACAGGCTAATCCGGGACGACACTTTCCGCCTAAACTGGATTTTCGCTAAGAAGAGACATCATTTAAACGAAAAATTCCATAAAAGCGGAAATTGTTGTCCCTGATTAGCCTGTGCGGACTGCACAGGCTAATCTGGGATGACAATTTATGCACAAGCATTATGCCCAGTTTTCTCAGAACACGACACAAATACGGATGTAATGTTTATATAAAACATCCACATGTTTTAAACATATTTTATTTGCAACAAGATTTCATAGAAAATTACAGAATTAAACTTTTATGAAGTTTAGAAAGACAGTATACACGGCCGGTAATCATGGGCGCCACCTCTTTTTTGCGATGCATGAATAAATGAGCCAATGCTACTTCCGAGGTGGCGCTAAGGACCGGATGTTTTTAATTTTCACGGATTATTCTTCAGGGTGAGTAGGTTTTATATGTTTTTTTCAACATATTTCGCATTATTTTAAAAATCTGGCAATGTAGTGCGATTCAGCGAAGATTATTTCATCCACAAATATACAGAAACATACAATCACAAGCTATTTGGAAACGTGAGGACCTTTTTTTAGCTGTGGCATGTGGATTTTTTGAAAGCAAATGGATGTCTTTTGACTGTGTGACGAGCACATTTTCACTCGATTAATTCGCTAACGACATGAAACGATTTCGTTCAACATATACTAGTTGCTGCATGTACTTACACATTGGCTTCTTTCAGATCTAATAGATAATTTTTGTATTTTTCTAAAAGAGATGGAGCCAATGCCTAGGAGGTGGCGCTAATGGCAGGAGGTGGCGCCAATGCACGATATATGAATCATCACATGACTTACATTTGATAGATAATGTTCCTTTTTCATTTTCATTTTATTTTGCAACGTAAATACGTAAACCCAAATCTATACAGAACATTAACACATTCTATATACAAGAGGACCATGATGGTCCTGGAGTCGCTCACCTATTTCACACGGCACCTGGTAACAAAGGGTCATAACTCCTTCATACCGGTAAATTGTCCAATTAAAATGAAAATTGAGTGGACACAAGTAGGGCACCGATAGGTCATTCTGTAGTAATAATGTGAAAATCCTCTAAGTAGTTTCAGAGGAGTTGTGATAACAAGATTTTCTCCCTATATCTTCTATAAAGTTAAAAGTAACAAAGGGCCATAACTCCTTCAAAAATTGTCCGATCAAAATGACAATCAGGTGGATACATCTAGGGTACCCATAGATCATCCTATTTGTGAAAGGAAATATCGACGATACAGCAATATATCGATTTATGGGTGTTTGGTGCTATGACTCGCTTAAAATAAGTTATAAAAATACATTAACTCTTGGCTATTATGTTTAAAAACCTAAATATAACTGCATTATTCTTAAGTTGTTAGATGTAATGTACATGTACAGGGTAAATTAAATAGTGTTATTAAAATAATGAAATTGTGTCATAATATAGTGGAATCTATATAAAAACAAAGAACAGCCTGCTTTATGTTAAAATTTCAACCTGTGAGGTAATTAGATAAACGATACTCAATATTTCAAAATTGATATTGAAAACGAATCGGCAATTGCATATCGTTGATATATTGTCGAAATCGATTACATCCCTACTAAAAACATACCATGAACATATTATTGCAAGCATAACAAGGGCTGTTTGTAAAACATGCATGCCCCTATATCGGCTATAAGTTGTAGTAGCAGCCATTGTGTGAATACGTTTTTTGTCACTGGTGGTGGTGGTGGTGGTGGTGGTGGTG
>VMBQ01000456.1:187854-216804 GCA_007657795.1 Dreissena rostriformis
ATTTAACCCTTTGAGCGCTGGAACCGGATTTTGAAGGCCTTTGCAAACAGTTTGGATCCAGATGAGACGCCACAGAACGTGGCGTCTCATCAGGATCCAAACTGTTTGCTATTCTGATAGTATTCTTTGAAAAAAAATCAAAGAAAATACTAATTTTAGAAATTAAGCAGACGACATTTTAGCAGACGACAAATTTCCCAGCATGCAAAGGGATAAAGTTCTATCTTATTACAAACGTGCAGATTTAACCAAGTGTAATAGACAACACTTTGTCGTTTTCAACTTTTGAAATTGTGCAGGTAATATAAACGATCAATTATCAAAGCTCTCAAGTGGCTAAATATAAATGACATGAGGCTATCTGATATAAAATGTGGCGTGTTCTTAGAAAACTGGGCAAAATGCTTGTGCGTAAAGTGTCATCCCAGATTAGCCTGTGCAGTCCGCCAAGGCTAATCCGGGACAACACTTTCCGCCTAAACTGGATTTTCCCTAAGAAGAGACATCATTTAAACGAAAAATTCCATTAAAGCAGAAATTGTCGTCCCTGATTAGCCTGTGCAGACTGCACAGGCTTATCTGGGATGACAATTAAAGCACAAGCATTTTGCCCAGTTTTCTCAGAACACGACACAAATATACTGTGGTTTCATTTTTTTCCTTGACCTGAAGTTTCATGCATTCATAAAATCTTTCATTTTCGTTGAATATTAAGTTCATGCATTTTTTATATAAATTGATACATGTATACGATTTTAGAAGTACACGTTCCTGGAACGTTTGATTTCCTGCTTGCGAGGACCAACACAATTCCATGAAAATCAATATTCAACAAATAATACTGGTTTCAAAGAACATGTGATTTCAGGAATTTAACTAAAGCTCAACTAGAGTGATTCCAATGTATCTTCTTTATTGGCATATAATTATGCATCTAATACATGTATATAGTTTCAGATAAATCTTGTAAGTTATACACAGTACTATTATTATAAACCTGTATATATATTTATTTATATATATATACTTATATACAACATTAAAAACTAAAGAAAAGTAGCTACCGTTTGACTCCAGAAAAACATTTTCGTTATAATTCCACCAGCATTTTTTACTACCTTATCCCCGTTAAAAGATGAAATTTCACATTATTAATGAGTGTTTGAACAAGTAACAATTTTGAGGTTCACATCCTTTTTTGTTTATTCTGGGAGTCAAACCAAATAAAAACAACAACAGTTTTACTGTTGAAATTAAGCACATAAATTGCAACTAAAAATATGAGGCAGAAGAAATGAAATTGTAACTGGGTGGGTGGGGTACACTAGAGAAAATATTATCTACTCTGAATGATTTCATACAACATTTAATACAATAAAAGCATATTTTCCATCCTTCCGATTTTGTCACAAAATAAAATTATAAGAAAAAATTGAATTTCAAAATATCCTTTATAAATAAAAATGGGTTAACTATCTCTAAATAACAATCTGTTTAAATAATAGCTAGTTAACTATCTATTTAAAATAGCACATTAAATATTTTTAACCTTTTAGGCATGAGCTTAATAATATGCTGAAAACTTGAAAAATTGTAATGTTTCTTTTTTTTTCATTAAATCATTCAGAGCAAGAAAGGCACCTTGAATATACAACAGTTTCTACAATAAAGATTATGTAACATCAAATATTTACCCAGAAATCTTCAGTTTGCGTTTCTTTATGACAAGAGGGGGCCATGCCCGTTTTAATATTGGCCTGAACATTTGGGGACTCAGAAATCATCCCCTCAAGGAAACCATTATTTTCATTGCTGTCAATGTCTGCTGAGTTATATGTTGCTATGGAAACAGGACGTTGAATGTCAGAGACTAAAGTGCCGGGCGTGGCAGTTGTCCTTGGTGATCCATTTTTAGCAACATGGAAAGCTTGAGTGTTAGTCGGTGGAGATTTAGAGGAGGGGATGACATGTGATGAAGACTGCTTCGATTTGATTGGTTGAGATTTGGTGAATGGCATGTTGTCTTTAGAAATTTGGGTATGGTGGAAAGAACTGCTTTTGGAAAAGTTATCGTGAATCCCCTGTAAAAAGAAATGACACAACACTGTTAAGAAAATACTTGAACATACACTTATATAATTGTACAATTGTAACTGTCATTCTTACATCATCTACTGTTGACATAATACAATTTTATTGTTTGATTAATATAACTTGGTCACATTTTTTCATATAGAACAAACAGTATATTAACTTCAAACCTACAACTCAGCACCTTAGCAATACAAGGATTTATATTCTGCAAGTAGGTTTATGTCTAGTGATTTATCAGTGAAATGACAAGTACCAATGGTTTAAACTAACAAAACAAATCTTGCATAAAATGGTTTGAGTTTATTCATATTACATGATAGACAGCACCAGTCAATTAATTGTTTAACAGTTCAACAATACTATGTTGGTTTGTACAACATTTGTGTTAGTTCATTTGACATGTTAGAAACCATATAGTATTTTTAAACTCATAAAATAAAACAGTTTTTGCACAAAGTTATAAGCCGGTTTTGAATGGTGACTTTCTTTCACAGAACAAACTGCTGTGTGCAATTCTTCTAGTAGAGAAAATTGTACGAACAACAAAACATTTATCTTGTCTTGAAAGATGTCATTGCTCATTTTAAGACATAAATAATGAAACCAGTGTCGTTTATTTAAGGCAAAAACCATTTTATTTGAACCAATCTAACTGTTAGTAGATTATGACAGTTATATATGTGTCGTGTTCTGAGAAAACTGTACAAAATGCTTGTGCGTAAAGTGTCGTCCCAGATTAGCCTGTGCAGTCCGCACAGGCTTATCAGGGACGACACTTTCCGCCTTAATTGGATTTTTGCTAAGGAGAGATATTCATTAAAACAAAAAATGTCATAAAGCGGAAATTTTCGTCCCTGATTAGTCTGTGCGGACTGCACAGGCTAATCTGGGATGACAATTTACGCACAAGCATTATGCCCAGTTTTCTCAGAACGCGACACATATATGACGACATGATGAGGCAGCCTATTACTGTTCTCTGAAAACCAAATAAATTATTGCATCAAATTAAATCTTACTTAATCTACAATATCAATCAGTGCCCAGTTGTTATTTTTTTGTCTCACAATTTGATGTGAGCTGTAAACAAACAGTTCACAAAAAACTGACTTTTAACTCAAATTTTGAAAGGGTGCAAGTGCTAATTTCCAGCCTAGAATGTTTTCTCCTGATTGTGTACAGTCATAAATTTTCCAAGGATTATTATGCTTTAGGTTAAATTTTTCAACAACTGGGCCTGGGGATGGGGAAAATCTGGTTCAATTATGACTGCACATCAACTTTAAATGTCTTTTCACATTTAAAGTCTTTTTCAACTTGTGATTCTAACACCCATTTCGCATAGCTATGCTAGAGCTTAAAAATTCAAGCAAGGGTTGTTAACAAAATACAATGCAACTTATTTTAAACAATTACAGCACAAGGTCAGAAATGTTACCTTTGCTGAGCCACATGTCCTTGACCTTTGCACATTATGTAGGTCATCCAAAATATGGGTCTTAAACTCATTAATTTCAGGCATTGTTATAGGTAAGGGAATATCCTGAAGGGTGGGATAAACTGGGTCAAGGTCAGAATTCAAATTCTGTAGTGTCCTACCTAATTCTGAGAGAGTGTTTGCATTGCCTATCAGCTTGGGAAGTGAAGCTGATTTGGTAAATGACCTCTCATTTGAATGACCTTGACCTTTATCTGCAAACACTTGAGGCTTAAAGCTTCTTTCAAATGTTTTTGAATCAGGTATTGGTTTGGAGATGGATGCTTTTTGCTTAATATCTTTGTATTGCACACATGAGCTTCCGGTCAATGAAAACTTGTCAAGATTATGAAAATCTCCAGAATTTTCCTGTAAAGGATACTGAAAATCGTGTGCAACAACAGTCTTTAAAGGCATCTGTCTAACTGGAAATGTTACATGTTTGTGCTCAGTCTGTATTTCAAATGTTAAAACTTTTGAGAGACACTCAAATTTGGTGACTTTTGAGTTTCGAGTTTCTACTGGTAAATTTGCAAGCTTATCAGAGAGCTTTTCAGCAGAGATAAGACTGTTGTCTCTGACATGAACATAGTTTTCATGTTCAATAACAGTATCATCACCTTCTATGGCAATGCTGTCATTATCTGAAAAACTGCCATGACTCAGATTGTTTAAAAGGGAAGTAACTGAGTTTTCTGATATACTATCCATGGCTTGTTTATGATCAGGGGACATTACTCTTATTTTCCAAAATGGAGTGGGGGTTCTAGTAAGAAGGGAGGCATCTTCATACTGATTTTCATGAGAAGGGATTGTATGGCGAAAGCTTGTATATTTATTGTTATAGGTTTCCTCCAGAATCTGAGGCCATTTTTTAAAGGCAGACTGAAAAGAAAGAGTTAAATCAAAATCTTAAAACATGTAATCAAAACTAAAATATAAATAAATATACATTCTATATTAATTCTTTGGTGGTATCTGCCAAAAAAAAAACCAACTAAATTTATGTATTAGTATATATTGCACTATGACAAAATGTGTGTAACATATGGACGTGATGTAATTTGTACAAGTCTTAACACATGGTCTAGGATTGTCTATGATAATATTTACTAAATATGAAACATATTCTTGAGGCATCAGTTAACGAAAAGAAGTCACTTAAATAGTTATAGAAGTAACAATGAAATATGTACATACAATGTTATAATTTAATATAATCCCTTGAGAAAAAGAATGGGATGTATTTTTGCCCATAATTGCTGTTTACTTGCATTGTCTACATCAGTTAGAATGAACTACTGAACACATACAAAATATGTTCTTGCTCAATACACATCCTCTACTGTTCATTGAAATAATAACAATAAAAGATTTGAATATCAAACTATAGGGTCCAATGAAAACAGTTCTTACATAGATGCCTTCAATTGCATTAGCAAATCAAATTAGTAATTACACAGCTGCCTTAATTACATCCGCAAATGAAATAGTCATTACATAGATGCTTGGAAATGTGCAGTTGAGGCACTGTTAGTGATTTGAATCTTCCAAATTCCTCAGCAATTATATAACTCATTAATAACATCTTCATACATTTTGTCTATGTAAAGAAACAAGAAGAATTCACGGTGATTATTATTCAGTTAATTCAACAACAAGGATTTATGTTAAAGACAAAGGGAAAAGCATGAATAAAGGTTAGCATTGCTTTGGGACTTGAACATTGCAATATTCTGAAAAGGTTATGTGAAATATTTCAGGCTACTTGGGATTCAATGCTTTACAAATTTTGGTGATAACAAGGATTGAATGTTACGCGGTTTCCATGTTATATCAATCGCATCCGAGGTGGAACACGTGTGATTTAAACTACCTTATCACCGCGACGATGGAATTTCACAATGCTTCGAAAGCCATCACCACCATCTTTGTCTAAGCCTTGAACCAGTTTTCTATCAACAGCTTCATCTTCACTCTCATCACTGGGAAAAAATTCCTGTTTCAGTTTCAAATCCATATCGGTAACCTCAACATGATGCAACGTCCTTTCTTTGCCAAACATCTCTTGCATTGTCACTGGGCGAGACTTTTTTAGCGGTGATATTACAACGCTTATGGACGACATATGCGTGCTACTGTCACGCGATGGTGCTCTTTGATGACTGCCCTTCTTGGTTTTTCTTGAATGTGGTACTGATTTTATTTTATGTTGGTCCACGCTCAGAATATCTGGTAATGGTTTTGTCTTGAGCTTTGGCAAAAACTCGTCGCTAGGAGTGGAAGCTCTTCTTAACTCAGATGAAGTTGGGGTCTTGGGCAAGCTTGCAGAGAAAGTATCGGGTCTTGGTGATAACAAGTCCTCGTCAACCTTATCTGATCCTGATAATGCTCGTTCACGAGGTCTTCCCATCATCTTCCGTGGTGGATGTACATTATCTTCATCATCAGTACTCTTATATATGTCTATTTCCTTTGTTTTCATTATTTTTCTTTGCTCCTTTTCATGCTTCCTTTTTGACCTTCTCTTGTGCTCTTTTTCATGTATTTCCTCTGATATTCCCTTTTGCTCGTTTTCATGCTTCCGTTTGGACCTTCTCTTGTGCTCCTTTTCATGTCTTTCCTCTGATTTTCCCTTTTGCTTGTTTTCATGATCATCTTCAATTCTTCTTTTGTGCTTTTTATGGCGCTTTTTCTTTGACTCTTGGTCTGTTTCTTCTTTTCTCTTTCCCTCTGTTTCATCACTTTCCTCTAGAATTTTCTTTTTCTCATTATCGCTTCTTTGCTCAGACAGTTTCTTTGGTTTCGTATCCATACTATGTTTTGTGGCCTTTGTGTTTTCAATCTGTGATGATTTGATAAAAAGGCATTTTCTTGAAATTCGTGTACAATTAAAAGAACATGACTTGTTAAGAATATAGAGAACACATGAGCTAGAAAATGTAAACTATTTAATATTATTCAAAGAATATATATGTGTAGTGTAAATAATACCTCATGAAATGGAAATTTATTTTAACTTCAATTGCAAAAAATATAAGGCTATCTGAATACATTGTATTGCATTCATTGTTAAATTAAAAAAAATATTATGTTATATTATTGTGAAGTTAGGCAGGGTATTTTTAGGACATGTTTTCTTTTTGTAATTTTGACAACTCGGTAAGTGAAGAGTTAGAACACAACATCATTAGTCTGTAGTTTAGAATTGAACTATGAGTGAGTCTAGAATTATAAGCCGCGGTAGCTTTAAACTTTAAAGATGTTTATCATTGAATTTGGTTGCAAGGATCCACAAAGGTGCATTAAAATCTGAACTGGCATAAAAAACATATGAAAAGCTAGTTTGGAAAACAATGTTATATTTTATTTGTGTCATCTAGGGCCTGGTCACACTGTCACAATTTTGGCTGCAATCAAAGATTGTTCATGGACATATTTGTCTTCAAAAAAAGATGTAACTGAAGATCCTACTGCATTAATAATTAAACTGTAGCTTTCTGTTTCAAGTATGTTATACATACCGTAACATTTTGAACACACTCGGTTATTTTTCTATAATTTCATACCATCGGACACAATTTAACATAATTAAGTACTAAATTATAAAATATCATGACAGCGTTAAGATATGGACTATCATATCGCTTCAATGTCAAGATCAAAACCAAAATTATGGCAGTGTTACAGTGACTTATGTTATTACAAAATTAGATTATTGAGTAATTTAATATAACACTTTTTCAGTCAACAGTGGATGCTTGTGCAAAAGGGGGATAGTAAATACCAAAACCTTTTCCTTGCTGTTTTTCTCATCATGTTCCTGTACAGTGACAGGTTCTTTTCCCTCCAGTTTTGACCCCCTTGTATGTGACCTTTTTGACCTGGAATCTGACCTGGACCTCTGAGAAGATTTTGATCCCAACCTTACAACCTTCTTGTCAAAGCTTTCAAACATCCCGTCAGGTAGAACACCGAGTTGGACGGATTCAGCCGCGATCTGGCTCGCGTATGAAAGAATTGAGATAGCCCTCTCTAGGTGTGCATCATCAAAGGGTCTATTAGGTCTCTGAGATGACATGGTTCTCACAACAGTTCGTAGCGTATCAAAAGCCTTCTGCTGCTCGGGCGTTAAAACATGTTCTAGGCTCACGGTTTTAAGATCGTGCAATGCAGGTGATGCCCATTCTTTTTTGTTCTCCATAGCACTGCCTTTTTCAGTACTTTCAGCTAATTCCCTTATCGTTGATCTCAAACTCTGTCTAGCTAGGCTTTCTTTTCCAGCTTCAATTGTTTCCCTGGGAACTTCCTCTTCTTTATTTAGCTCCATTTCATGATTTTCCAACCGTGATATTTCAACATGTGCTCTCTTTTCCCGGCTTTCTGGTCTGGGAGTTTTGAACGCTTGTTTTGGTGGAGAAACAAGCTCCTGGTGATCTTGAATTGATTCAGACTGGTTTCTGATCTGCTTTTGTTTTGGAGAGACTGGTTGACTTTCATAATCCTCTCTTGGTGTCTCATACTAAATATTTGAAATCATTGTAGAAAAGATTACATCAGATCATTAGAATATTGACAAGAAAAATATGCCATCAGATGAATTTAATATCAGAGCAATGTTAAAAGGCAGTAGAAAAAATTCCATCAGAAGAGTAGAAAATCAGACAAATGATAAAAAGCAAAAAATTTGTCATCTGATGGATTGAATATCAGACTGATGTTAAAAAGCAGAACGTCAGAACTAAGAATACCTGAAAAAAGGCGGCAAGTAGAATGTAGCATTAGTGACAATCCAAGGGGAACACAAAGAGTAATACTGCTAACTAGGGCTTTTAACTTTTGGACATCAATCGCTTATGTCTAAATTGTGTTGTGTTCTGAGCAAACTGGGCATAATGCTTGTGCATAAATTGTCATCCCAGATTAGCCTGTGCAGTCTGCACAGGCTAATCAGGGACGACAATTTCCGCTTTTATGGAATTTTTCGTTTAAGTGATGTCTCTTCTTAGCGAAAATCCAGTTTAGGCGGAAAGTGTCGTCCCTGATTAGCCAGTTTACTCAGAACACGACACAATTAAGAATTGAACGTAAAATTGTTGTATCTGATTATACAAATGTAACTGAGATACAACAGTTTTACAATAAACCTTGCTCATGCATCAAAAATGATATTTAAAACTCTCCATTTGATGGACATAAAACATTATGAAAACTAAGAATGATGGCACTAGATAATGGCAGAGCTGAAAATGAGATTTATAGGTTATTAACAATGAAACTGTTCACACTAAATACATTGTAATTATTAGCATTCTATAACTGTATACAACAATAAAATATATACTAAATACATTACCAGATTATATTAAGAATAATAAAGTGAATATAAATCCAAATTTGTCAATTTAAAAAAATTCCATTTCAAAACATGAGAACATACACTTATTTCAGATAATTGTACTCTAAACAAAATATTTTTGGTTTAATTCAAATCTAAGCACCAGAATTAACTTCATTTGAATTTTAATCTAAGCACCAATATACATCCACCAGTTTCTTACCAACAAATATAAATGCATTTACCAGTTATCCCCCAAAAATAGCTTTCTGTAATAGCAGCTAAATGTCATTAAAGCAGTTCTGCATTAACAACATGTTTGTGTATCTAAAAACTTGCAATTACCTGCATTTTCTTCAATAATTTATAGTGTTTATAACACAGCTTAATTAAACACAACGTTGACAATTATGTACAAAAGTAGCTGACTTTTGTTCATTATTACCTAATACACATGATACAAGAAGGCCAATAAACAACAACCTGCAATGGAACAGTTCTAACGATACTATAACAGTACTGGTTAACCCATTTATGCCTAGCGTCTAGAAAAAAGGCCTTGGCAAACAGCGTAGACCCAGATGAGACGCCGCATGATGCGGCGTCTCATCAGGGTCTGCGCTGTTTGCTTAAAATAATGTTTCTATATAGAAATAAATATACTAGACATCCCTAATTTTGGAAATAAATTGATCCGATTGAGAAGAATGGGAGAGTCCACTAGGCATAAATGGGTTAATTTAACATGTAATGAATTCACCATGCACTTTCTGGCTTACATACCTGTATATTGTTACATGCAATTAAAAAACGCCATTTTGGTTGACAAATTGGACCGCAACACAAAAATACATGGAGATTTATAATTTAATCATAGACCTTCAAAAAGTTCTAAATAAATAATTTAAGCATAAATGATGACAAAAAAACAATAACGTTGCTTTTTTGTGTTTGAGTATCATTTGCCCTTATAAACCAGAATTAATAAAAAGACCACTGAAGTTAAACCTTTGATAATCCAAAAGATGCATGCATTTGTTTAGAAAATCTTGAAAGAGACACTACATATAAAAACCATAAAATAAACATACTTTAATTTTGCACATACTGTTCAAACTAGTATAACGTTTAAAAATAAATTATATATTAAATTATTTAAAAAATTAAAAAAGCATTCAAATACACATTCTTCATATTAGGAAAAAACTTAAAACAAGGGCTGTTTGTAAAACATGCATGCCCCCCATATGGGCTGTCAGTTGTAGTGGCAGCCATTGTGTGAATGCGTTTTTTGTCACTGAGACCTTGACCTTTGACCTAGTGACCTGAAAATCAATAGGGGTCATCTGCGAATCATGATCAATGTACATATTCAGTTTTATGATCCTAGGCGTACATGTTCTTGAGTTATCATCCGGAAACCATTTAACAGGTTCGAGTCAACGTAACCTTGACCTTTGACCTAGTGACCTGAAAATCAATAGGGGTCATCAGCGAGTCATGATCAATGTACCTATGAAGTTTCATGATCCTACGCGTAAGCCTTCTTGAGTTATCATCTGGAAACCATTTTACTGTGTCGAGTCACCGTGGCCTTGACCTTTGACCTATAAATCGAGTCAACGTGGCCTTGACCTTTGACCTAGTGACCTATAAATCAATAGGGGTCATCTGCGAGTCATGATCAATGTACCTATGAAGTTTCATGATCCTAGGCCTAATTTTTCTTGAGTTATTATCAGGAAACCATTTTACTGTTTCATGTCAATGTGACCTTGACCTTGACCTAGTGACCTGAGAATTAATAGGGGTCACCTGCCAGTCATGATCAATGTACCTATGAAGTTTGATGATCCTTGGCGTAAGCTTTCTTGAGTTATCATCCGGAAACCATTTTACTGTGTCGAGTCNTGTCTATATCATTTATTTTTTTCAAATGTAGCACTATGGGCATTTAATGGGGATTCTTAAAAAGATTCAACATAAAACAGAATAAAACAAGTGTTTACTATATGCAAAATAACATGAAACAAAAGAACATTCTTAATAAAGTCAAGAGCTGTCCCAAGACAACGCGCTAGACTTTTCTTCTGCTTTGATAAAATAATGTAAATTTTAAGTCAGTCACCTGATTCTAAGACCACAAAGACATATTTGATGTTGAATTTAAATGCAAGGGGCCAGCAACCTCACACAATGACTCGAAACACATTGTGATATGGAGATGTTGCATGTTTACCTTAAAAACCTTTACGCGGACCCCAACACCAAATTTTGGGTGAGAAGTATAGATAGGAGTATTCTGTGAATAGTCAAGCTAAAAATATGCCTCCTAATGAAACCATACAGTCTTAGGCATATACTGGTCATGGGTGATAGTACAGAATTGTTAAGCACTGAAATCATGTTCTTATGATACTGGACTATTTGTTCATAGCTCTGTATTGAGGGAAAAGTTTCAAAAACACTTCAAACAGTTTTGAAATAAACACTTTGACCCATGATGATGTGAAATCGTTCAAAAAATAGGAACACAAAAAAAAACACAAATCAATGTGAATCAGCACAATTGTTTAGCAGTGACAGATGGTTCACATTTACAAATGGCTCACAGTGGGAAAAAATGTTAAAAGGAACTGGGAATTTTCTGTTGTTGAAAACATCTAAACAAGGGAAGGGAAAAAAAATCAGATGTGGTAAAGTTTAGGTAGCTGAAATTAATCCCAAAATAGACATGTTAGTTTTCTAAATCAAGTGAGAGATAATTTCTTAAGTTTCCATGGTGATCGTTAATTGTTCACGGGGTCAAGCCATTTCTTGCCTGATTCCTAAAAAAATCTGCCGATAAGGTCACGCCTCTTATTGCATAACCTGGGTGAACATCCTTAACTTTCTCATCATCTCTACCAATGCCTCCTGATTTTCTTTCTTTTCTCCAGTTTATATCATTTTCAGTTTCACTGCCATCAAAATGTCTGTCTTGTCTCCAGTTTTCATCGATATTTCGCTCTCCCTCTTCATTAGATTCTTCATATAAACTGGATGCAAGCTTTCTAGCTGTTGCATTTCTTGATCTAGGTTTTTCTGAGGACCTCAAAATCTCTTCAATTCTCTTATGCCTTACAGTTTTCAAAGACTCTGATAAACCTGCTCCTGAAGTCATTGCAGATTTGTCTTGACTACTTTCAACAGTTCCATCTTTGCTATTATCAGTATTTTCAAAAAATTCACTATCCAAATCCCCAATGTCATCATCAAAACCTTCACCGATATTCAGTGATTCTGATCTAAAGGTCAGCCTGCTCTGATCAGCTTTGGCTACATTGACACTAATTGAATCTGAAAAAGCTAAATCTATAGTTGATTCTATACCACGTTTACTTGTGTGAGTTTCTAACTTCTCACTGTCTGTTTCTCTACTTTGGCTGGACGACCTATCAGACCTGGCTGACTCAATGAGCATCTTGTCAAGTTCTTTGGCCTGGCTAAGTCTACTTGATAACCTACTTGGTTTGCTTGACTGAATTCTTATAGTGTCGTTTTCAGACTCAAACTCTTCACTGACTTCAGGTTTAACAATCCCATCTTTATCGATTTCTGAAGTACTACCACTATCATCCTGACTCCCTAATCCTTTCTGAGTTATTTCAATTCCATCATCAGAATAATCTGTCTCAAAGTCATTATCATCATCATCAGAGCCTTCATCAACTTTAGATGCATGACCAAGGGCAGAATGAACCTTTCTTGCCTTTTCAAAAATCTTTGACAATTTTTCTTGCATTTCCTTCGGCATTTTTGCGGAAGATGGTCTTCTCAAAGACAGTTTAACCCTAGCAAGCTTTAACTCTTTTTTACCAGTTTTGGTGCTTTTAATCATTTTATGATCAATTTTGGTTTTTATTTGGTTTTTCTTCATGTCCCATTCCGAATCAGAATCAGTTAATACCGGATCTTCTGCTTTTGGCTTGTGTCCTAATGCAGACTTTATTTTCCTTGATTTTTCCATTTTACCGATAAGTCCTTTCTGCAGTTCTTTAGGAATCTTTGCAGAGGAAGTTCTTCGTATGGAAAGCCTGACATGAGAGACCTTAAATTGCTTCCTTTTATGCTTCTTGTCAAAATTACTCGCTCTACCAGCAACTGACTTAGTTACTTGGTTAAGGGCCCTACCATGATGATCAGCAGTTTGGAAAATATCTATTTCAGCATTATCATTCACCTTACCATGTTTCTCAAAATTGTCGGAGCCTAGTGATTGTGACCTTGATTCTTCTGACGGTGACCTTGACCTTTTGGCCTTCCCCATCATTGAAGGTTTCAGCCAAGGTGCTAAATTGTCATCAATATCAGACTCTTCCTCAGACTCATCATAGTGTTCATTCTTTCCACTCAAACGTGCACGAGACTGAAGCCTACCCTTCTTAGACATTCCTGTTGACGTCCTAGATAGTAATCTTTCTCTTTCACCTCTGAGACCTTCGTTGAGTAATAGAATTTCACCTTTAACTCTTTTGATCTCTGAAACAGGTTTGAATCCTTTCTTAGGTTTGACAACCCGCTTTGGGGCTAATTTTCCATTTTCATTTGTTGTTTCTTCACTTGAATCACTTCTGTTGTTATCGTCATTGGCATCTTCAAGGTCCTTTTGACCTTCTTTCTTACTCATAATCTTTTGACCTTCCCTATGACTCATTTCATTGGCTGATCTTGACTATTCAATGAAATAAATACCAACATATTCTTTTGATCATAAATAAAATATTGATTAATTTCATCTTCATTATTCTAAATATCAAACAATGATGACATTTTAACATTGAGGGAACATAAATTAATTGAACCCTAATAAATAACAAGCAGAATAATTTATATACAAGAGCACCGTCGAGCGGATGCCAACGCTCGGCTGTGGGTGTTTGGATTTTATTTTTTTTTACCTTTGACCTTAAAGGTCATCATTGACCTTGACCATTTCACCACTCAGGTCGATGAGATACACACATGAATTTTTTTTGATAATTTGATAAACAATTTCTCCATCTTTTATTAAATACCAAGAAAAATCATCAATATCGCACAACATTCTTCTTTATTATCAAAAATGCAGATGTAAAGACCAAATTGTATTTGACATTTCTGCAGCACATTAAAAGCAAATTTTTTTTTTAAAGAAGGCATGTTCAAACCTTTGATAACTTTCCTTTCCACCTTTAAACAATGTCAATCACAAAGAATACCACCCTCAATACCATAAACAACGCGAAATATCCATACACATAACCTTCACAATCTACATCCTTGGATATTCTGGACCTGTTACTATGATTACCAAGCAAGAAAAGAACAACAAAAACAATCACCTTGGCATCATCAGTTTGTTGCATTAAGTTTGTCAACTCTTGCTCCGAGTTTTCAGTATCAAGTCTCTCACCCTGTGCAGCGCCTTTTTCTGGAAAAACAATTTACAACAGGGTCAAATCATTATGATGACTTTTTGTGCCCCAAAAGTCTATATTTCTATATTTAACAAATTGTGTGATCTATTGCACATTTACTCTCATTACTTAAGAAAGACCTGTATTTAAATATATCAAATTTGGACATCTCAAAGTCATTCTTGAGCTTCTATCAACTTTGAGATTATTATGGTAAGCTGTAATGCATTGATTCATAAAAAAAATAAAATTAAATGCCTCAACTCAAACAGTCGAATACTATTCAACTGTTATCACATTATATTTAACTTTTAGAAGACAAAAATGTTAGATTAGAATATTTCTTAATACCTTAAAACACAGAACTAAAACAATCCATTACACAGTCAGCACAGGCTAATCAGGGACTACAATTTCCGCTTTCATGAAATTTTTGGTTAAAAGGAAGTCTCTTCAAAACAAAATTCCAGTTTAGACAGAAAGTGTCATCCCTGCTTAGCCTGCATGGACTGCACAGGCTTATCTGAGACAACACTTTATGCAAATGCATTTAGCCCAGTTTTCTAAGAGCGAGGCTCATATGTTATGCTTTTTAAACGACTCCTAGCCAGTATTATGCTTGGCACACATAGCCAACGTTTTTAAACTTTAAAACGTGTCTGCCAAATCATTTCTAACTTCGGAATGGTTTATTACATTATCAGTAAAATCTAGTTATAAGGTAAACTAGAACACAATTTTAATCAAATATTGTTTTTAAGGTCATTTGTAATCATACCTGCTGAACACTGAATTGTTACAGAGGAGTGGGCTTGACTGTTTTGACTGTTACAGGGGAGGGGGATTTCAAGAGTCTAGACATCCATCTATCAAGCAAAAACATTATACTTGCAGAACACTGAATTAAAGAGTCAAAGTGTGTACAACTGTAGCCATACCATCCGGTGTCAGGGGCTTGGTTTCCTGGACATGCTTCTTGTGTCTCGTGGTGCCAGGTCTGGACAGGGACTTGATGATATCCTGGCGTTTCTCCTCCTCCTCATCCTCCTGTAATCACCATTGTAACAATGGAGGTAATCAAAGCTCTGAATGCACTTTTAAATAAAATTTGGCTTCTCCACGTTCTGATAATGGCTATCACATGGTAAAATAAACAGTTAATAAAAGCCCTGAATACACGTTGAAAATAAATAATGTTTTCTCCTATTCCTCATTTTTATGTTATTGCGATGGTAACAAAAGTGGCTACAAAAGCTATGAATGCCCATATACAAATATCCCACTAGACCTTAAATTCAAACCACACTATCTCTAGCTCTCTAACATAACATACCAGTTTCTCCTGCTCATTGATGAACTCCTCTAGCTGAGTGATAGCGGCGTCTGCCTCTTTCTCGGCGTCTGTCTGTAACTTCTGTGCCTGCTCTACTTGCTCTATCAGAATCTTCCTCTCCTGAATATACAGTCAAACTTTTGCCAAATCATGCCCCCCATACATACCTGACAATTCAAACAATCAAGAAATTACAAACTGCATAAAACAGAGTCTACTTAGTGTTTCTAATTTTCCTTTTTGATCATAAAACTGATTTAACAACTCAAATTGAGACAAAATAAAAATTTGCAGAAATCAAAGTCTATTTACTGCTTACCATTTTCCTTTTGAGTTCATAAAACTGATTCTTACCAAGTCAATTTGCAACTTACCTTAAATGGCTTCAGAAAGAGCCTTTAATAACTGCTCCCTTTTTCCCTAGTTCATTGATCTGATACTAACAAACAAATGTGTTTGATTGGTTTTTTCGTGGTTTTCAACAGTATTTCAGTCTAAACACACTTTTCCATGTTAGCTGGTTTAACAGTAATGAGTTCACATACAAATGCCAGATACAGACAATTGACCCGCTTATATCAGAGGTTGGGAAATTATAGCAAAAGAAATAATTTCATGACCAATCACCACTCATGTTCTGTATTTGGACTGGGAATCAAACCTACACTCCTAGGATTTGTTTCCAGCATTTTAACAACTGAGCTAGCTAGCCAGACTTAAAAAAACATGTTATCAATCAAGGCCAACAACATCTTAAACAAGAGATGTGTTTGTCAGAAACACAATGCCCCCCTACTGCGCCGCTTTGATTTTTTTAAATATTTTTTTTTACCTTTAACCTTGAAAGATGACCTTGACCTTTCACTACTCAAAATGTGCAGCTCCATGAGATACACATGCATACCAAATATGAAGGTTACATGTGAAGCAACATAGAAGTTATGAACATTATTCGAAACCTAAACGCAAAGTGTGACGGAATTTCAGAAGGACAGACAGACCGACGGACGGACAGTGCGATCACTATATGCCCACCTTCGGGGGCATAAAAATGTCAATGTGTATACCCTAAAATGCACTATCTCTCATTAATCATACATAACAAACCTTCAAAACTAAAAATACAGTAAACCATTTGTCACTCAAGCCACATTTCAATAAAACAGTATGTTCAATACCCAAACATATGTCTACTATATTAACTGCTCTGAATGGATCTGTCACTTTGTGGCACTGATGTTGTAAACTTTACATCATTGACCTCATTATGATTTAGGTCAAGGTCAAACTGTTTACTACCAACTCAAACAATCAATTACTTTCTGCAGAAAAGTAGGTCAACTTACTGCTTCCCATTTTCCTTTGTGTTCAGTAAACTGACTCTTCAGGGAGTTGACCTTGCGGTGGGTCTTGGTCAAGGTCACCTGCAGCTGCTCCTCCAATTCCTTCACCTTAGCAACAGTCTAAAAAAAGAAGTCAACCAATGTCTAAAAATAGCATTGTTTACAAGTGCCAATCTCTAAAAACAGAACTGATTGACAAGCATCTGTCTAAGCATATAATGAAACATCTGCAACAAAAGTCTATCAATGCAGTTCACAGATGCAAGGTTCTGAATATAGAACTTTTTGAAAAGAAAATATTTAAAAGTGAAACTTAAATAGCTGTGTAATCAGAGATGTCAAACAGAGGACAGTATGCATAACTATTTATAGAGATTGATAATAATCAACTTTTTATGTTCAATTTTAGCATGGATTGCTCCACCTTCCTGTTTGTCTAAGATTCTTAGACCAAAATTTTTAAATGATTATGCAACTTATTTCTATTATTAACAACTGAAATGATTGGTCAACTCAAATCACACTGACAATCAGCAACTGGAAATTTTTGGAAGTCTTTAGTTTTTTATTAACCCTGAAACAAACATTTCTATCACTTTATACTCTCTTACCAGTTGCCGATATTGCAGGAACCTCCCTGGAACATGGGCAGGCGGCACAGCCGACCAAGCGGCATCATCGTGAAGATCAAAAGCATTTGGAAACTCAGCACCATCACCCTCTAGAACTGGGTCAAGGTTCTTGGATAACCGGCTTGCCTGGCGACTGGGGTCATTGACCTTGTCAACCTGGGCCTTGTTGGGGTCAAGGCTATCATCTTGTGTAGATACTTCTGTGCCATCTGAAATGATTATGTGAAGTGCAATTAACAGGGTGTTCAATAAAATTATCGCCATTTCAAATGTATGGGAATAACATGATGGGTTTTGACATTTCAAAGCCATTTGATTTTGTATGACAATATGGTGGCTGTAGAATTCAAGTAAATTTTAAATGTATGAGCAAAGCATGTTTGCTGAAAAAAATCCAGGCCATTAGAAATATGACACATAAAAGATGATGTCCTTGAAAATTCATACGATTGAAATAGATTGATACATGTGATTTCAATGTAAACAAACAAATCACAGGGAGGACAATGAGATTCCAGGAAATAATGATCAAACATTCCCTTTTTGTTTCCTATTGTTGATGCATACTTTCATGGTAGGATTTGTTTTTATTTTTTATATTGTTTTTCTCATGCAAAACATAGCAAACAATAGGTTAGATATATTTCATTTTGGTCAAAATTGGTCAAAACCTTAAAAGAAATATAAAACTCTGTAATTGAAGAAATACTGTCAAGTACTGCAAGTAAATTATTTACATACCTTTCTTGCCTGGCTTCTGAAACAATGAACATTCAAACACTTTATTTCAAGTTGCATGCAGTCAAAAGTAAAACAAGGTTATTAATTTATATTATAGAGCAATTGAATCTGATAAACAATATGAAAGCCACTGTTGTAACACTTAACATAAAGTTCATTATTCATAACATAGTCATATTTAATTGTCTACCAATGCATATTTTCTGTTTGAGTTATCGGTATTGTTAAATATAGCAAAATGTTTTAAAATAGTGATTATTACCAAGAAGTTAATTTTTGTTCCCTTTTGCAAACAGAAATCATAAGATTTCTCATGGCAGAAATAACAAGAGATGCGTTTGTCATTAACACAATGCCCCCTAATGCACCGCTTTGATTTTTTTTACCTTTGACCTTGAAGGATGACCTTGACCTTTCACCACTCAAAATGTGCAACTCCATGAGATACACATGCATGCCGAATATCAAGTTGCTATCTTCAATATTGAAAAAGTTATGACCAAGGTTAAAGTTTTGTGACAGACATACAGACACACACAATGACAGACAGTCAGACGGACAGACAGACAGGCCAAAAAACAATAAACCCCTCTTCTTTGAAGAAGGGGGCATGAAAACTTATATGGTACATCCAATGAACCCCCACTTCTTTGATGTTGGGATATGATACCTTTGTTTAAACTTATTTTTTATTTATCCCATACCTGAGCAAGTCTGTTGGGAGATTTAGACCTCACTGGGGTTTTTGTGGGTTTCAAAGTGTCTGGCTTCTTGGCTGCCTTTGAATTGGTGCCTGCCCTACTTTCCTGAAACACAGATGTTACACGCATTTTCATTAGTTGTTTACTTTGTCATTAAATGTAAGATGGAAAATCATTGGTTGGTTTAAATTTTTGGAATGGAAGAAGTTTTCTACTGGTTAGTTACAGATACAAATGTAAGAACTCATGCAATTGGTTAGAATATGTGGATGACTTCTCATTGGTTAGTGTGATTTATTTAGTAAACCAATCCAATAACACATTTATATTTTCCAGAACAAGAAACATCTATTTGTTGAGAATGAAACAAAACTGATTCATCAAGTCTAACTACAACTTAAAAAACATCTTTGTTCTAATTAAATAAACAACTATTTCTGATTTAAAACATGCATACCGAAATCAATCATGAGAATAATTAGCATGTAGTGAAATTAACCTAACATCACACATCAGCTTTTGATTTTCTGATTGTTTGTGATTAAACTGGTTTAATGATACTGTGCTATGCAATAGTATTGTTTTATCTTAAAGTGTTTTGTTACATGTCCAACAACTCTTTGATCAATGTCTTGTTCCCACCTTTGTTAATGGCATAGATTCCTGATGTAGCACTTTTATTGTTCTTGAACATAGGTCGTATTGTTGAAACATGTGGACAAATCTGAGTTTATATCACACAAGCACATCAAAGGGCACAACAAACTGACAAAGCATAACATACAGATACAGGGCTCTTGGTAAAAGGGTTTTTGTTATTTAAAATTTTGAAAATACTAATTAAAAATAAAAATGGTAGTACTTTAGTAATTGCAGAAATCGTTATTGATTTTGAAACAAAATTAATGACTTGATCATTACATTATATACTGATTGACCTTTAATACAGCATTGTAGTTATGCACAGCAATTATTGTTAATTTAGTATTTAAATATTTGTGTAACCATAAACACGATATGCAAAAGCATAAATAAATATATATATATTCATAATTCTGCATTTATTGGAGTGAATACCCATTTTTGCTTAATGTAGGGAATACAAGTGATCTCTGACACCAAAATCAAGAACACTGCAAATGAAAGTTACTGCTGATGTAACAACTTTGCAGACATACACTTTAGACAAAATGCAAGCAAGCATTTGGTTTAGTGCAAATAGAATGTTGATAATAAATCCTGCAGTACAAATGCTAGATAACAACAATTAGGACATAAACATGGACTGGTATCTGACTTAATTATCCACAACAATATAATTGCCAAATCAATTGTTCTAAAAATGTAATAAATATGTAAAAAAACATTGTAACTCTAGCCTTATCTGTAATGAAAAACTGTTTTCCACCAGGTTAATAACATCAATATTCATCACTTCAAAAAGCAAGCAGGTCATGTCATAATTTATGAAGAGATACAGCTTTTTCTAACTCATTTTTCCCATACGTGGAAAATGTATGATAATAAAACTGCAAAAAATTGAGGCTTAATCAATGAAAGATAAGGAAACTAATGGGTAACATACAACCATGATGTTGTAATAAAATGACAGAAAATCAATGACACTTAAGAGAAAAACAGATTTTCAAAAACAAGCAGCAGACGTAGTAGATATTTCTGGGTAAAAAAAAAAACGCTCTAGGAACAAGTTCCGATTTAGTATTCACAAATTTTTCTTCAACTGACCACATAAGAATAATGAGTATTGTAGATAATATTTTTTCATGTATACTTACTTGTAATTTACTTCGGGCAAAATGACACCTTACATGTGCAATATTTGGGGAGAGTTCGAGATCACAAAAGGTTCAAGCTTCTACTCAAAAGGGGCCGTGTGGGACAGATCTAGGATAACAAAAGGTACACAGATCTAGGATAACAAAAGGTACACAGATCTAGGATAACAAAAGGTACACAGCCCTACTCAAAAGGGGCAGGGAAGTCAAAAGGGCCAGGGTAGAAAGCTGAACAATTCTAAATGAAATTAATGGAAGACATTTCATAAATCAAGAGAATATCTTTGTCGAAGACTTTTTACATTTGGTTTTAACTATTAATTTTACATTGAATATGTGCAAAAATACTTAAACTGTGAACAGATTGTCACATTTTTTGTTAGAAGGGGTAAACAAAAATGAGCAGGATGCAGCAACCCATACTATTTAGTTCCAGAGCTTTCCCAACAGTATTAGCCACTGATATGTCCATTTAATTAGTTCTTTCTTACACTGGAAAATATTGGTTCACAAATTTGATATGGACCCAAAATGTAACACAGACAAATGTGTAACATTAAGCATGTATATGTCTTTCAGTGGTTAAAGAAGGTACAATTATTAGACAACATGGTGGTACTGACATGTGCTTTATTTGTCATGAAGACATTTTAAGCATGTTTAAATATAACAGAAGAAAAGTAGGGACAAATATTGGGCATTTTTTGCCCAACATTATAAAACAGAATAACACTTAAATATAAGGCACTGTAATCATAAGCATCTTCAAACAATACTTATATATTATACAGGGAAATGCATCTACACATACTTGGCAATTGGTTTACACTGAAATACAAATAATTATAAATGTCTGTTAGAGTACTGACATTTTGAGAGTGCTATATGTTGAATAGAAGTATCAAAGCATTTGAGTAAGTATTATTGATGTTAGACAAACAGTCAATTTGTTTTTAAAAAGAATTTTGACCTTCCGAAAGTAGGTCAATGTCAAAATGAGGTCAGGTGATGGGATCGTGGTTAAATATTGACATTTACTCCATTTTACATGAGACATATTTAGCACAGTACATTCTCCCAGTGGTGAAAGTAGGAACAAATATGGGTAAAGTAAGTTAGAAGTAACATTTCTGTCATATGAATTTTCAAACATATTTATACAATGATTGTTGTAAGGTCATGAATAATTGGCTAAGTTAAGCAACACATACCCTGCAAGTAAGAATTGATAATTTCAGGTCATTATAAAGCCCATAAGCTTCTTTATACAACGTATTTTACTTATATATTTGATTAGAAAAGATTATACAAATATTGGGCAAGTAGGTCACATTAAAATAAGGGCTGAATGAGCCCAAAAGCATGTTTACACCATGTATATTACTTACATATTAAATTGATAGAGGAAGGTACATATATTGGGCAAGAAGGTCACATTGAAATTAGGGTCACATAAGCCCAAAAAGCATGTTTACACCATGTATATTACTTATATACTAAATTGATAGAGGAAGGTACACATATTGGGCATGAAGGTCACATTTAAATTTGGGTCACATATGCATAAAGCATGTTTACATAATGTTTCTTGCTTATAAATTTTATAAATTACATTGGATAAAAAGGTACATGTATTGGGCAAGTAGGTCACATTGAAATTTGGGTCACAGGAGCCCAAAAGCATGTTAACATAATTTATCTTACAGGTCTTGTGCACTGCTGTTTGTAATTGTCAGTAAGAGGTTTAATTTTGTCATCAGCCGACAGTGCGTAATAGTCAAACTGAAATAGCAATTCAAAACAATAAAAATAAATTAAATGCCCAAGAAAACAACTTCACAAATAAAAAACACCTGGAAAAATAAAACATAGTCTGCAATGCTTTCTTTACTGGTCAAGGCATTTTAAGACATGACAATAACATTGTAATGCCCTTAAAAGACAACAACAATACAAAACACTCAATAACTTATAAAATCTAAAACTTGGTTTAGTTTTTTATATACGCTTTTTTGAATACTATGAACAATATGATTGATATAATGCTTTGATATCTGCAGCATGATCAATGATGAATACTCTAATTGATATGCTTGATGTGATTGATATGCTTGATGTGATTGATATACTCAATAAATATGATTGATATGAATGATGTGATTGATATGCTTGATGTGATTGATATACTCAATACATATGATTGATATGAATGATGTGATTGATATGCTTGATTATAATATGATTGATGTGAATGATGCAAATGATATGGAAAATTTAAACAATGTGATTGGTTCATGATGGGAACAGAGCGCTTGCTTGATGTGAAAAGTGTGATTTATACGAACAGATGAACAATTAGAATGATATGAACAATGTCATACATATGACTGATTGATATGAATACTATGATTCATGCAAATGATAACAATAGTCAATACAAACAATATGAATGATGAAAAGTTTGAGTTTCAAACCCTTAATTACCTTCTTCTTTCCCTTTAAAGTCATTCTTGGAGATCCACAATGACATTCAGGTCATCACAAATAGCTGTTTTTGCTTCATAATGACCACACTGTCATATTATATTTTTGACATCTATGAATGTTTTTAACTATTTTTTAGGTGAACTGTTCAATATTTTCTGATTTTTGAAGTGAATATTGTATCAGTTTCTAAAATCGTTAACAAGCTGTCGAGAAGAACTTTAATGTTATTACAATTGTAACAGTTATATTATTGTGGAGGAAAATACAAGTACTAATTGTTAAAATGACATACACTACGTCTAGCGCGATTTCTGCCTAAAACACAGTGCGACCGTGGACAATCTTTCGCAAGCGTGGACAATCACCGCAATCTGAAGGTGTTTCCATGGTGATTAAATTGCGGTGACAGTGGGTGAGCACCGCGGGCGTTATCGGGAAATCGATCTCACGGTGGACCACCGCGATCATGGTGGACCACCGCGGCCTCGCTGGTTCGTGGTGAAATACAGGAAAATGTGATTGGACATTTATATTTTGATTTTGCAGAACAGCGGCAGCGCTTCCAAACGCTTTCAAAAGTTGGAAGTCCGCTTTTATTTCAATATTTTAGTAAACCCTACCATATGTGTTTATCGCTGAATGCTTACATGTTCCAACAATAATATCCATTACACTATAATCTTTTATAATAACGATTTCTATTTACAAAACCAACATATGACCAATATGAAGAAACGGGCCCAATGTGTTTACAAATTTTAATAAACATCCACCATTTTACGCATGTGCATATACAAAATGCATTCTGGGATGGGGGAATTCCCATTGAACATACACATGTACATGAATCAAGTGACAGGTAGTGCGAGCATTGAGAGTATATTTAGTTATAACAACCAATCAACGAGTGAATTTAAATTTAGATTTAACCAAATTAAAAAAATCTCATTGTTCTCTGCGCTACAAGGTTTTTATGCGAAATTTATACACCCACGCTTTTCATGCTGGTAATGCGACGCTATACATACCAGAACATGTACAATTTTCACGCGCTTTTATCGGGACAAGGATCAATACTAAATTTAATGATGCTCATTTGAGAATTCAACAAAACACGGACCAACACCGCTAGATTGTGTATGCTCGTGCTTCGATATAAATGTGTTTTTTCCCCGATTTGAATGCATCCCAGACGCAGGACGGGGACCTAGATTAATTACTCTTTTAATTACAAGTTTAAATTGATGGCCATTATTAACATTGTTACAATAAGGCGTAATTTATGGCTGATTTGATTTGATATTACCAGTAATGTGGGTGAATTACAATAACAACAGGTTTTTTATATTTCAATTAACGCGGCACGTTTAGATCTGTCGACTCGCATTTAAGACTTTAATATAAGCGAAGTTCCGGATAGTCATATTAATCCCTTTTGTAAAAAAAATCGCTGTCTAAAAAAAATGGGTAAATTGCCCTGCTGAGCGTATTTTCACAACGCCAAACAATAAATCCAGAGTGTCCGTACTTTCTGTTTAATCATCATGCAGTATATAGTAACTGTTACATTATAATGACTTATATGTTTCTAAAAGACCGTAAAGATACAGATTTAGCGTGTTTCATTTAAAATTATTTTGGAGGAAACGTCAATTCTAAATCATCCACAACATAATTTTCTTAAAATGCACTACGCAACTTTTAACCGAATTAAAAAGACTCCAATTTTCTTTGCGCTACAAAGTTTTAATACAACAATCAATACACACAGGCTTCCCATGCGCATGACATGAGGTTATTCATGTATAATTGTATCGCTCTTGTATCGGAACAAAGGGTCAACACAAAGTACATGTAAATGAGAAGTGTTTATTTGAAGCTCTTGTTACCGTCGGGTTAACATTAAAATTCGGTTGTGTGTTTCCGATTTCAAATTTAATTATGCTCATTTGAGAATTTATCAAAACATTTACAGTTTTGTTTAATTAATTCCATGATGGTTTGTTAAAACGCTTTACGTGTGGAAATCCATGTTTTTTAAATATTATGCATCAAGTGCTCAATGTCCCCGAGGATTACACCCGGTTGCCATCATCAGTCTCGTAATTATCTGGCCATGATTTTATTGTGGAAGAGTACAACGGAGGGGCCTATTAATGTGATAGGTATAACGAAGCCATCAAACTGCCAAAAAAAATAATATTGTTTTAAGGTAACAAGGAGGTAATTCACGCATACCTTCCTTACCGTTTAGCCCTGGAAATGTACACGGTCATTCACATGTACCTGTATTTCACCGCAAGCGGCGGGTCACCTTGAGATCGATTTCATTATAACGTCCGCGCGCGACTTCTTACAATCATTCTTTATCGTCACTTTCACCGCGATTCGCCACGGCGACATCACCCTGTTCCACGGTGTATCGCGGCAACTTAAGTATTTGCCACTCTGGGCTGAATCACGGTGATGTGTGGCAGAATGGAGAAATGGCGCTAGACGTAGTGTTCTATGGTTATGAATACAATACTCACACATGTGTTACAAAATATAGCAAATTCTTGTGTGCTGCATTAAATTTATTATTTAAAAAAAATGGGTATACTATCTTATTACATTTTCCTGTTGTTTTTATAAATAACATTTTATTTTACATGTATATTTAATCAAACATAAATAAAGTGTTCTTAAATGTAAATTAAACTCGCATTATATTAGCTAACATTTTACAAAATACTAACCTTATAATTTTCTTTCATGTTCCCATACTAGTTAATAATCTCTCTGAGTACAAACTGACAACTAATGCACATTAAGTTTGGAAACAGAAATATGAACAAAATGTAGATACCATTACAAAGCAATCACAATTGTAATCACTCTCAGTAGTCAATTATATTTTGACAGAATGATTTAAGTGTGGAAAAAGGGGAAAAACAGACCAAACAGTCCAGTCAATATTAAAATATTGAAAATCAATCTGTAATATAAAAGAAAAATATTAACTTATTTCACTATGCCTACATGCGATGAATAGTCAGTTATTTACTCATAAATAACACAAGTCTCAACAAATAAACTAATGTTTAAATATTCACTCTATGGAGTCAATGCTGTAAATATTTGCAAAATCTTGACAATGAGCATGTTGAATTTCTATTAAAATGTTAAGAAAAGGCATTTAGATCCAAATACAGTGGGACCATGGGTCTTTATTTTTATTTTTTGGTACCTACTAAAGATTAATCATTGTACACATATAATTATGATATTTAAATGTCATAAAAAGTTATATTGTATACCTCAATAGAAAAGGTATATTTATTCACAAAAGCACATGTCAAAGAATTTTTTGCACATACATTCCTTTTTAAGAGCCAAATGAAGTAAACTTAAGAAGGCAATAGAATTCAAACAAAACAGATGTTGCTAGACTTGACCCCCACTGTGGAAGAGTTCTTAAGATCTCCTCCAAAGACACGAAGTACTGGTTCTAATCAGGAAACAGACTTAAGAGCGTTTCAATAATCAGTAGGCTTTCAATGCAATCAAGCTATAATAAAAAGGTTAAAACTAAACAAAACAGTATAAGTTTGCTGTAAGTTGTTTGTCAGTTAAACCAATATATTTAAGCTCGATTGCATCAACAGACAAGGACTTATAGAATCTTTCTTTAGCCCCAATCCTAGGAAGAACTAGTACTTGGTGTCTTTGAAAAGATTTTCAGCTCGTTTTCTGGATGGTGTGCAAACAAAGACACCCCAGACACTAAACCATATTACTTCACCATTGCCACCTTTAGCTAAACTACATCTTATTATATAAAAGTTATTTATATTGGCATTGCATTGAAATTCTTAAATATGAAAATTTTCCACCACAAATACATTTTGCTATAATTGAACCCTGTGTGAATAAAGTCCTCTATCTCTTCAATAGTTAGTAATGCCTGCAAAAAAGCAAATAAGCATTCTCTACAAATTAATTAAGCACTGATTACACAAGTTTTACCCCCTCCCCCACAAATTAATTTGTAATTTTATTCACACTAATGATTGTTCTCCACAAATTAATTTCCTTCACATAACTCACAATCAATAAATTGTTTAACCAGATAAAACATTAAGTAATTAATTAATAATCACAACTGATTGTTTTTTCCTCCTAAAATTAATTACTAATTCCTGGGCACTTTCAAGCCACAGTGGCCCACTATATTGGTTACAGAGTACGGCACACAATATTGACAGCGCAGTTAATACGGTAACATCGTATTCAAACAAGGAGATAAAAGGCCCCTCGATGCCAATAATACCTGAATGGGACAAATACGAGAAATCAATTTCTATTTTCTGTTATTTAGCGGGGAAGAAGCTATTACGTTTGAAACTCATGCTGGTTGCTAAAAACAATACAGACATAAAATAAAACACTCTTTTTCCCAATAATTCGACTGCAAGTTTATAAACATATAAATATATATATGCAAATGTATTTTGTGTGCAACATAAACATGGGCATTAATTAATTCATTTTATAAGATCTGTTCCTGGAGGATAAGAGATATTATCAGCAGGTCCAGATTTAAAAAATGATTTAAAGATCCTTAATATAAGATCGAGAACACTGAAAGACAATGGGCTTGGCGTAAAGAGTAGGAAAATTCTTCCAAGTTCGGCTCAACTTAAACTAGAAATGGCGCGGAAGAGGCCGACGTGTATCCCCACACCGAATGTTTGACCTAGGTGTGCCCCAGGGTTGGTAATGGGGCCATGCATAGTCGAGATTGACCGTATTGTCATGAGAGAAGTTCAGTATCAATTAGAAGTGAATTGGTGTAGAAATAAAGAAGTTATAGTTAAGGCAATTTCGGGTGGGTGTGACCTATGTGGGCGCCCCAGGGTTGGTAATGGGGCCTTCATAGTTGAGATTGACCGTATTGTCATAAGAGAGGTTCAGTATCAATTTGAAGTGAATCAGTGTAGAAATGAAGAAATTATAGTAAAAGGCAATTTTGGGTGGGTGTGGTCTATGTGGGCGGGGCGCCCAAGGGTTGGTTATGGGGCCTTGCATAGTTGAGATTGACCGTATTGTCATTAGAGAAGTTCAGTATCAATTTGTAGTGAATCCGTGTAGAAATGAAGAAATTATAGTAAAAGCCAATTTTGGGTGGGTGTGGTCTATGTGGGCGGGGCCCCAGGGTTGGTAATGGGGCCATGCATAGTTGAGATTGACCGTATTGTCATAAGAGAAGTTCAGTATCAATTTGAAGTGAATCGGTGTAGAAATGAAGAAGTTAATGTAAAATAACCTAAAAAAATAGTGAAAATCTCTGACCCGGCCCCACCCCAACCCCCATAACTTTTGACCCAGGGGTAAGATCAAAATTCCAAATAGTGCAGGGTCGCACATATGCTCATAGCTACCATGTGTGTAAGTTTCAAGGTTCTAGTGCTAATAGTGTAGGAAGAGATATTGGCCAGGACGGACGGACAGACAGACAGACAGACGGACGGACGGACGGACGGACGGACGGCGGAGATAACCACAATATCCCCACCTTTTTTTCAAAA